>VZTI01004290.1:0-70406 GCA_013397865.1 Struthidea cinerea
AGTGGCCAGTTACCAAACAGACTGATTTAAAGTGGACAGATTCTCCAGCAGTGCCATGGGAGATACCATCCAGCGAACCCGATTTTACATCAACTATTAATTCTACATCTGCTATTAATTAAACNAGTTCAGTCTCTGCCTGTAGAAGGACCATCCGACTGATGGTCGATGCCCTGGTCATCATCAGAAGGATCATTCAGTGGATGATCTGCATTCTGGTCATCGTTTGGAGGTTGTCTTGGAGGTTGTCTGTTCTGCCTTTGGTGCCGCAGGTCAGGGCAAACGCATCTTGCAGGTAGCCGTCGTACCCCAGCATCTGTGGAAATGCAAGCATACCCACGACCCCAAGCAATAAGCTCATGCGGGCCTTCCCACTTCTTCTTAGTGAGCAAGTCCCGTACCCAGACTTTTGCTTGAGGCAGGTGCATCTTGCCTGAAGACTGCAATGAGAGAAAGTGATTCAAAATAACAGGATTGTTTGAATTTGGTGGCACTGTAAGTTGATTAATTGTGTACAAACTTTTTCTAGTCAGCTCTGTAGGGTTTCTCCATGCATTCCCCCTGGGCTGGCCAGTAGCAGAATGCAGAATACCCAGAATATGGTTAACACCTTATAGGTGCAAGAAACTATCGCGTCTTCTGTGAGACGTAGGCAGAACCATTATCAGTTTTTACAGAAGAAGGCACGCCTATTAAATCTACTAAATTCAGGGATGTGCATTAGATCCGTTTGCCAATTGCAATAATTTATGACTGGGCAGGTGATAAGCAATCTGCCCCATAAAGTTCTGCAGTGCACTTTGCAAGTGAGCGCTATTGACAAAGCTCCACTCAAAGTGTTCCTGCTGTACTGGAAGAACAATTGTTGCAGGATCCGCTGCCATCAATTGCAAACACCGTTGGTGGCATTTGATTATCAAAGAGGCAATCAATTCAAACAGCATGGATGCCGTCTTTTTTGGCTGATGTGGCAAAAAGACTCATTCCAAGGTATGCAAAGGGTCAGGCCACTGTTTGTTCCATTGGCCAATGATACCTGTAGGATGAAAATCTGGAGTGATATTGAAAACAGTGATATCAATAGAGGGATCCACTAGATAAACCTGACAAGCAGAGACAGCCTGTTGAACCTCCTCCAGCGCTCGTCGCACCCCAGGAGTCAGTTTCCAAGGTGAATTCAACTCGGGGTCCCCCTTTAAAATATTAAAAAGCGGAGAAAGCTGTGCAGTGGTTAACCCTAACTAAGGACGTAACCAACTGATGATACTCAGCAATTTCTGAGCATCATTCAAAGTCTTAATAGAATCCAATAATTGCACCTCTTGGTGTTGTATAGTTTGATCCAGGATTTTGACTCCCAAATATTTCCAAGGAGGTTGCTGTTGAACTTTCTCCGGAGCCACTTGCAATCCATAGGAATGCAGAGCAGCGAGCAGCAGAGGCTGTATCCTCAGCAGCTCATCATGTGTGGAAGCTGCCACCAGGATATCATCCATATAATGATAGCAGCATGCCTCAGGAGACTGCTCTCGGACTCCAGACAAAGCTTGAGCAACATACCATTGGCAGATAGTCGGGCTGTTCTTCATGCCCTGATGTAGAACCTTCCATTGATCTCTGAGATTAAAATCTCTGCACAGGTTCAGCATTGTTCACTGCAGGCACAGTAAAAGCAAATTTAGGTTTGTCACCAGGATGCAAAGGAATTGTGAAAAAACAATCATTCAAATCAATTATCGGGATATCCCATTCTGTTGGGATCATGGTGGGGGAGGGCATACCAGGCTGCAATGCCCCCATACTTTCCATGACTGCATTCACTTTTCTGAGATCCTGCAACAATCTCCATTTCCCAGACTTTTTCTTAATTACAAAAACAGGAGTGTTCCAGGGACTAGTAGAAGGCTCAATGTGTCCCTGTTGCAATTGTTCCTGAACCAACTGACGAAGGGCCACTAATTTCTCTTTTGGCAGGGGCCACTGAAGATCCCAGATAGATTTATTTACCAGCCACGGGAAAGGTAGTGTGGGACACTGGGTGCCCTTCAGCACAGTGACTCCCATTAAAAATATGTCCTGATCTGTACCCCTCAAGCTGCCAATACATCCCACCCCCAGAGGTTAAGTGGAGCTGCAGTGACATAGGGCCGAACTGTAGCTGCCTGTCCCTCTGGGTTTTTTATTACCACAGGTTGTTTGCTTAAATAGCTCTGTGTGGCTCCTCCTACCCCTGTGATAGCCGACCCCGCAGGGGCCAAAGGCCATGCCGGAGGCCATGCAGAGAAGGAGATGATTGTCACATCAGCACCCATGTCGATCAAACCTCGGAGCTGAATCCGGGGCGGATGGGCATTTGGCAGGCACAGGGTACATGTCATCTGTGGCTTTTGTCTGGAGATGTCTGCAGTCCAGAAGACATCTGGTGACGCCCTCCGTGTACCGCAACTCGCATCATGACTGAAGGTACACTGCTCCCCCCCCACCTCCAGGACGGGGCAGCAACAGAACTTGGCAATATGGGACTCAAACAATCAAGAGAAAGCAGGGTGCTTTCCACTTGGAAGGAGATCTTAGATATTGTCAGGACTGGTACAGTCTCTGACAAGGATCTCTGTGAATTATTGCAATGGGCAGAAGAGCACGGGTTCCCAACAGACCCTCACACTGTGTTCAGCCTGGACGTGTGGCACGAGTTGGGGGATGGACTGATCTACGAATTTACATACGGAAACAAGGGCGTAGTTGGTTTGATCCGCACTTGGAGACTTTTACTTGACATATTATGTCAGTTTAGAGCGGATGAAGTCTCCGGGGTGCCCGCGCGATCGGAGAATTTGGTAGGCGTCACGGGTGGCCCGTCTCTGGCATGGCCGGGACTGGTGGGCATAGTAGATGCTGTCCAGAGCCCTTCTCCCTCGCCGCGGGATTGTGTGCCTTCTACCTATCCTTCCCCACGGGATTTTGTTATGCCGGAATACCCTTCTCCAGCGGAATCGCTGGCAAGGATGACCAGAGACGGGAGCTGGAGCAGCCTCCTTCTATCACTCCGGTAGCCTCTCCGTCCTCTGCGCCGTCGTCTTTGGCGGTGGGAGTGGGACCGGTCGTCCCTACAGCCCCTCCATCACTGCAGTCAGGCACGGCAGCCGAGGTTCTCCCGTCGCGTCCGGCAGTGGTGGGGGGGGGCCATGGAGGCGCCGCTCGGTTCCTCTGCGCCTGTGCCGGCTCCACCTGGATCGTCTGCGCCTGCGCCAGCAGCGCCCAGTNTCCAGCGGAATCGCTGGCAAGGATGACCAGAGACGGGAGCTGGAGCAGCCTCCTTCTATCACTCCGGTAGCCTCTCCGTCCTCTGCGCCGTCGTCTTTGGCGGTGGGAGTGGGACCGGTCGTCCCTACAGCCCCTCCATCACTGCAGTCAGGCACGGCAGCCGAGGTTCTCCCGTCGCGTCCGGCAGTGGTGGGGGGGGGCCATGGAGGCGCCGNGTGAACGGCTGCTCTGGCAGCTGGTCCGGCAGCGGCGCCAGCTCTGGTGGCCCCGGCAGTTCTGGTGGCCCTGGGCCCAGTGGTCTCAGTAGAAGTGCTGCCTGCACAACCAGGAGTCCTGCTTCAAGCAACAGCGTCTCAGACTGCTCCGCCACAAGAGACCACGCTGCTTTTCTCCGCACAGCTGAGTGTGGCTTCTGCCTCTGGCCCACTGCCCGCACCCTTGCCTAGTCAGCAGCCGGTGAAGCGGCTGCCTTAGCATTCTCCATGGACACTTCCAGACTGTAAGGTGTCTGTGTGTCCATGCAATCCCAGGCGTTTCTGGGGGACGGTCAGAAAGTGAGCCTTGCAGGCAGGGGATAGGGACTCGTTGGAGAGATTGGGGATGCCACAAAAAGAACCAGAGGTGCTTGTGCAGGATCAGGGGATGGCTACAGCGCCTTAGAAGGTGTATCGGTAGATCAAGATGATAGTGAGACCTTGCAGGAGTGTGTCCAAGCCTATCCTGTGGAAAAGGTCATCCCGAATACGGGAACAACCGATAAGCATGAGATTCTTGCATAGAAAATTTCTCTGCTAACACTTTTCAGTGTTCACAGTCACCCCATCACTGAAGGCCACTGGGTTGGTCAGACAGGACCGGTGCTTGGTGAGGCTGTGGTGGCTGTCCCAAATCACCTCCCTGTCCCCCATGTGCCTTAAGCACAGCTTCTAGGAAGATCTGTTCCATGACCTTCCCAGCACAGAGGTGAGACGGACAGGTCAGTAGTTCCCAGGGTCCTCCTTTCTATCCTTTTTAAAGATGGGTACGTTTCCCTTTTTTCAGTCACCTGGGACTTAACCTGACTGCCATGACTTTGTAAATATCATGGACCGTGGCTTAGCAACTACATCAGCCAATTCTCTCAGGACTCCCTAATGCATGTCATTGGGTCACATAGATTTGTGTATGTCCAGGTTCCTCAGGTGATCATAAACCTCACCTTTAACAACCAAATATTTTGCACAACTAGTAAACGTCAGGTAAATAATAATCTTCATTTCCCCCTAAATTCCCAGTTTCTCCCTGCTTCCTGTTCCCACTTCCCCCTCTCCCCCACCCCAGTCTGAAACACAGTGTTCAGGTAATGCCCAACTACAAAATATATAATGTAAGTGTCATTGAGTATGGAGAACAGTTGTATCTGACAAAAGTTGGATTTCAGCAAAAGCATATCTGGTGATCAGCTTAATGCTTATATGATTTTTCCCAAATGTAATAGTTAATGCAGAATAAATGAAATCAGGTAGAAGTAGTTGAAACTCAGGTTGGATACTATTATAATACATTATATATATATACACACACACTGTAATTATATGTAGCATACTTTATCGAGATAACCTGATAACTTTGGGTTTTGATCACTAATAAATTTCACAGATTTTCTAGATTAAAAATGTTCATACTTAGGAAAATCAGCATTACAATGCTCTGTTATATTACAAATTATTTACATCTCATTTGATTATTGTACAATTCTAAAGATTCTTATCTTCAACTTCCATATATGTTGACTTAGAATTATGATTAATCTTTTTCTCACTTGAATATAAACCAGATTCATGTGCACACTTCCACTACCAAGAATACCTTCAAAAGATTGCTGTAGAAACACCCAGGTTATCATGCACTTTGCAAGGGTACTTTGTAAGCAGTATTTGTTACAATCTGTTACCCTCTCATCAACTTACCTAATTTACAATAGAATGCCCTAAACTAGTACTTGTAATTAGAGCAAAAAAGTATTTTTAAAAAGAGGAGCTTAAAAATAAAGTGATGCATGTTTGCTGAAGGAGTGTCTCAGTTTAGAGACAAATTTTAGGAGAAAACGCTCTGGAAGAAGTGTTTCCTCTAAAGAGAAGGGCTTTGGTAATCCCTTTTTTGCCAGTGAGAAATGAATACCGGTGGGGAAAGTGAAAAGAAGTAAAACTGTTTATTAACAAAGCAAGATACCCAAAAGACACAGGAAAGAAAAAATTGAACCTTACACCCCAGCCCCCACCAGGCCGCGTGGCCAGGAGGCAAAGATGGTGGCTGCTCCCTTTGTCTCAGGGAAGGGAGGAAAAGAGTCCACCCAGCAGCTCAGGCAAAAAGCAGATAGGAACCTCTTGGGCTTCTGGGGTAGGTCTGGTCCTCACAGCAGGCGAAACTGGTGGGTTTTAGTGTCCTTTCTTTTGCTGGCTCGGTCTTTCCCGGGCTTCGGACCTGCCGGGGCCACCCCCGCAGGCTCCCCAGACCGGGAAAAAAAGCAAACAAAAAAAATCAAAACAAAAAACAAACAAACAAACAAAACAAAACAAAACAAAACAAAACAAACAAACAAAAAAAAAAAAAAAAAAAAAAAAAAAAAAAAAAAAAAAAAAAAAAAAAAAAAAAAAAAAAAAAAAAAAAAAAAAAAAAAAAAAAAAAAAAAAAAAAAAAAAAAAAAAAAAAAAAAAAAAAAAAAAAAAAAAAAAAAAAAAAAAAAAAAAAAAAAAAAAAAAAAAAAAAAAAAAAAAAAAAAAAAAAAAAAAAAAAAAAAAAAAAAAAAAAAAAAAAAAAAAAAAAAAAAAAAAAAAAAAAAAAAAAAAAAAAAAAAAAAAAAAAAAAAAAAAAAAAAAAAAAAAAAAAAAAAAAAAAAAAAAAAAAAAAAAAAAAAAAAAAAAAAAAAAAAAAAAAAAAAAAAAAAAAAAAAAAAAAAAAAAAAAAAAAAAAAAAAAAAAAAAAAAAAAAAAAAAAAAAAAAAAAAAAAAAAAAAAAAAAAAAAAAAAAAAAAAAAAAAAAAAAAAAAAAAAAAAAAAAAAAAAAAAAAAAAAAAAAAAAAAAAAAAAAAAAAAAAAAAAAAAAAAAAAAAAAAAAAAAAAAAAAAAAAAAAAAACGAAACAAGCCAAAACAGTTCAAGGGGAAAAAAAAAGAAAGGAAAGAACTGAAGAATCTGTGCTGGAGTGTAGGGGAAAACGCGGGGAAAGAAAAAAAAGAAGCTTCTTGCCTAAGCAAGCAAAAAAACTATTCCAACAAAGGCAACGAAGTAACAATCTGTGTCACAGCCGAAGCACGCCGGAGAGACAGCTTTAACGACAGGCCCACCGGGGTTCTCAGGCTCCGGCCGCACCCCCTAGCTCATATTAACGGTACAGCACCCATTTCTGGGTATACCGCAGACAATTAGGGAATAAAGTATCATCATAAAATCACCCCAAGACAAGGAGACATCTACTTTAATTTGTACTAAACCACAGACGTTATTCCAATTTTCTCTTGTTTTAAGGGCTGGGTTTTTTTCAGTCAGGCACATCTATGTACCAGAAATAATTTAATTCTTTATACAAGTTTTATTTCAAAGGCAGGTTTTGTAAACCTAGCTAGAAAACAAAATCAGTAGTCATTTGTCCTGACATAGTCCATGTGAAAAATTATTTCATTCCTTATTTTGAAGACTAAAAGCTTAATTTCTAATATTTAAGGAAGTAACAGTCAGAGGTGGAGTGATCTCTGGGGTGCAAGTCTTTCTAGTTACTAGACATTTGCCTCTGTTGTATACTGAAAATTAGAATCTGTTGGAATGTTTATTAATATCTATTGAATTGTGTCAGTAGAAGAGTAAAAGAGCTGACTAATCTTAAAACTAAGTAAATATCATTCCCTTGAAAACAGATTAAATTGAAATTTACACTGGCATTACATTAATAAGCTGATGGTAAAAGTGAAACAATTTGCAATTAGAGTACTACAGATGATTGTAACAAGCAGAGTATTGCTAAATTGTTCTATATCATAATGAACATTTAAAAAAACCTGTTAATGTGCTGAAATGATAAATATTCATTTTAAGCTCAAGATACGCTGACAATGCCACATTATCTTGCAGAATGGTGTTAACTGGTGTAACCTAATATTCAGAGAACAGATCGGTGTATAATTTCATAGTGGGTTTCCTAGGAATGAGTTTAATATTATATATAATCATGTAACATGAATTTCAGAATGTGTGAGAGAGCCCTAACAGGTTTTTTTTGAGGATTCAGAGTTTTCAGTAAATCACTGGATTTTGATGATGTGGTGACACATCACAAACACTAAGTCAGCTTCTTTCAGAACTGTCCTGTAATATAAAACTGGCATCCAAGTTCAGCATAAGCAAGTTGTTCAATTTAGAGATTTTTTTTCTGGCTGCAAGAATCCAGCGTCCACCCACACCCACATAACTTGCTATTGAATTTAACATTTCAATCTTTTCCTGCTGAAGTTACTTCTCTTAATTTCTTCCACATGGTGAAGGATGATGCCATCGTCCTTAAAGACCCATATGCTTCATTCTGAGTGGTATGTAGATATAGATGAGGTGTTCTTTCATCTTAAATCTTCTCCAGCTTCAGTGGAATTATTCTGATTAAGTCTTCTAACATCTGGTTCAATTGCTTTACATGTTGCAGTTTTTCTTAATTGAATAAATCATCTTGTTTGTCAGTCAAATTCAGACGAGTGTGCTTGTATTCATCAGGACAAAATTTCTGTATTTGTAAAGATATGTTTTATAATTGATGTGTTTTCAAATATGAAATAAATGTTACTATGTCATGGTGAAAGCATTTATGTTTTTATTAATCTAGCAATAGCTTCAGAAAATACACTATGCTTTTCGTACAATAACACAGATGCAGACTTGTTGGCATGCTGATGTGGAAAACTGACGTGTGAAACCTTCCTAAGAATGCGTATCAAATGCATGTGAGACTAAAATTTGGTTATTTAGAATTCAAGAAGGGAAGAATAAGAAAACTAATTGACCATAGATCTTTCCTTAAACCCAATCGTGATAATCCCATTAATATTAAGGAAATCCTGGCCTGTATCAGAAAAAGTGTGGCCAGCAGGAGCAGGGAAGTCATTCTTCCCCTTTACTTGGCAGTGGTGGGGCCACATCTTGAGTGCTGTGTCCTGTTCTGCCCCCCCCCTGCAAATTTAGGAAGGATGTTGAGATGCTTGAATGTGTCCAGAGAAGGGCAGCGAGGCTGGTGAAGGGCCTGGAACACAAGCCCTCTGAGGCACGGCTGAGGGAGCTGGGGTTGTTTAGCCCAGAGAAAAGGAGGCTCAGGGGAGACCTTATCACTCTCTACAACTCCCTGCAAGGAGGTTGTAGCCAGGTGGGGGTCAGTCTCTTCTCCCAAGCAACCACTGACAGAACCAGAGGACATAGTCTTAAGCTGCACCAGGGAAAGTTTAGGCTGGACATTAGGAAAAACAGAAAGGCTGGACACAGAAAGCATGATTAGGCACTGGAATGGGCTGCCCAGGGAGATGGTGGAGTCACCATCCCTGGAGGTATTTAAAAAAAGACTGGATGTGGCACTTAGTGCCATGGTTAATTGATAAGGTGGTGTTAGGTCAGAGGTTGGACTCAATGATCTTTAAGGTCTTTTCCAATCTAGTTAATTCAGTGACTCTGTGAAGTCTAAAAGTGAAGATATATTCAGTTTGTTGATAATGTGACAGTTCTTGAATAATCTAAGTGATTCATTATTGGATCACTGTATTTACAAACTTACCCTTTTCCACTTGAATTGCACTTTATTGATTTAAATTACACAAGTTCTCAATGTAGAAATTGAGGTGACCAAAACAGATGGCCTGATCTGAGGGTTTGCTGGTTATCACATGGATTCAGAGTTTAATTTCACTGTATTCAAATATATGGGTACTGTTCTTGGACACAATGCAGAGTCAGAGCTTGATATCAGTGATAATATTGCCCAGAACAGAAAACCTTTGAGACCTAATAGTTAATAACTATGTCTTGTATCTTCATTCCTTTTTAAAAAAAAAAAAAAACTTCTAATAGTGTTACAACCCATCCCTGAAGGTTGGGTAACTGAGGTTCTTGTTCATATATCCCTTGGGGTGGATTAGAGTGAAAGAGCACTGAATGACTGGGTTTTATATATATATATATATATATATATATGTATGTATATATATATATGTATATATTAGGACAATTTGGCTGCAATGGAAAGGAGGTATGTAACCATTTTGGTTATTATAATCTATAGTAATATAACAATATAAAAGTATAAAGCTATGATTTAAGAAAATGTCTAAGGAGAAGAAAGAAAAAGAAAGGATAAGAGTAGATAATGGAGAGAAAAGGTATCACTACCTGTGGATTCAATGACAAGACTTATTGTTGCGATTTCATATCTGTTGTTAAAAGTGACAGTCACTGTCTTGATCTGTCGGGGGTGGGGGAAGCCCATGAAACACAGATTTCAATGGGTTAAGATGCATTCAGGTTCAGGTGGGAATGCCAAGCCCCCTCCCCTGGGGGGAGTTTTAACACTGTGGATCATGCACAGTCCTCTGGTGGAAGACCCCAGAAATAAGTACGGGGGCACTTCAGTGTCACTGGTGGTTGCAGGCAACGTCTGTCCCAAAACTTGGGGTGATATGTCTATAAACAGTGGTTTCCTTTCCCACAGTTTGCCACAGCGGGAATTTTTGTCCAGATGCATTAACCAGGATGTGCTAACCAGATCTCACCTCTGCCAGGCTTGGAATTAGAACTTTCCTGTTGTGAGTTCCTCCCTTCTGTGCTTATCTCTAGTTTCTGCTGTGGTGGCTTTTCTTATGGCAAGTTCCCTCTGTGGCTTTGACAGTGGGACAGGCAACTGTGCTCTTTTAAGTCCTTACAAACAGTTCTGAGGGTTTGATTTGATTTGTGACTCACGGTGGTAAATTGGTTGTTGGCTTTTTATCTCCACCTCTCTGCACAGTGTGTCATAGAAGATAATATGAAGGAAAAGAGAAGTGCATGCATAATTTATATTAAATTAAATTTTTTAATTCTGGAAATCTCCTAGTTTATGCAAATTGCTATTTATCAGGCAATAGAGCAAAACATGTGCTAACTGAATACTGTTAGGATCCAATTGTTAATAAGGTTCTTTAGAAATTCCTCTGCCCGAATTAAGGTGCAAACGAGACCATATGCCAGTGACAATAGTAAGGGTTTTATTTGATGGTAAATATGAGAGAGGGAGAGAGAGAAAAAGAGAGAGAGAAAGAGATAAAGAAGTAGAAAATAGGTGGGGGGGACAGAAAGAGTGACAGGGACAGAATAAGGAAAATATCACCACTCCGTGGGTCCCAGCAATGTTCCATTGAACCTCTGCAGCTGGTCTTCTTGGTGGTGAAGGTCCCCCTGGAAGGCATAGAGTCCGATGGGTATATATGCTCAGGCCAGGTAGGCATGGCCGGGCATGTCCCCCTGGAGGTGGGGGCTGCAGTCTCTGACAGCAGACTCTGGGTCTGTTGCATCACAGGCAGTCCTGTGGGGCCGAGCCTCTCACGTGAAAGTCCCGTGGATGTGGCCTGTGGGGTTGGGGGTTCCACAGCTGGGCCAGTTTGTGTAATCCGAGGATGGGTGTTTATTGCCTTGCACCATGCACCCAAAACCTCCTCCTCCCCCCTCGGCTGGGGGGAGTCTGTGTAAGCCTGGCTTCTGTGAGCTGTGCTCTCCCCCACCCCAAACTCAGCTGGAGGCTTTGGCCTATTGTGGATGCATGCCTTTCCCTCAGCCTGAAGTGATTGAACAATGGGTTTATCTAATCAGCAGATTGCCTTACAGTCCAAAGTTCTTCAAGGAGGTTTCTGCGGCTGCAGCTTCTTTAAAACTTTATATCAATGTTTGAGGCATGAACTATTTTCAGTCTCTGACAAATACCCATGGGGCAGCCTGGGATGGACAGATGACCATTAAATGCTCAAGCATTTTGGGGGGAAAGAGGGTGGTACTTCAAAGTGATTGCTAAAACACAGTGTTACCACCAGCATGTAAATTTTTTTTTTAAACAAAAACCCAACATATCACCAGCTAAAAGAGACCATCAGGACTAACACGAATTTTTCTGTTGCTTAAAAAGGAATGGAAGTGATGACCTTATTGAAACCACCCGACCACTTTAACAGGAGGAAATTACTCCTTGACCTCCGTTCATAGGCAAATTAAACTGGGGGTATTCTCTGACATTTGTTAGGCTGACTACGCATAATTTTAATGCTGAGGTAAGGCAGCTTGATTACAGTGATACCTTCTTTAGAATAATATGTAGCTTTTTCTATATCATATGTAGCATATTCTGTGTTCCTGTATTACACAGAATATTTTATATATATTGCAGGTAATTATGAGAAGGCTTATATTTATCATGTATTCTGGCACTAGCAAGATTTGATTCATCCAGTTTCTTTTATAAAATTTGATACAAAAAATTTGAACCAAACCTTCCATGTAAATAATGCTAAATTATGGAAGGTCCATAATTTTGGCATATAGATTTTCCTGTAAACCCGTATGTGTTTGGCTGCATGACCTCTATTAGAACTAACTTATTTTTGATCATAGGATTATAAAATGGTTGCGGTAGAAGGGAACTTAAATTCCAATCCCCTGCCATGGCTAGGGAGACCTTCCACTTGGCCAGGATGCTCAAAACTCCATTCAGCTGACCTTGAACTTTTGTTTTGATAACATCCAATTACCTAGTTTTTTTATTATGAGATTCAAGTCACTGTCATCACTTCTAGTTACTTAAAGTATCATTTAATGTAGAATAATTTTCTTTTTTCATAGATCTGTCATATTTTGTGAGCTATTGCTAAAGTAGATAGTACTGATATCAGATAAGACATTTAATTTGCTTTCCTGAGTTTCTTTGCTAAAGTGTGTATTCAAAGTCCATTAGTGTTAAGATCCCTGCTTAACCTCAAAGTCTTAAATCTCCTAGTAAAATACTACTTATGTGCTTCAAATTTGAGATATTTTTCCCCTGAGGTACTGCAAGAAAGAAAAAAAATAAAATTAAGTTGCAAAAGGAAAGGATGTTTTAATTCACTGTTTGGTCTTTCTCAAAACAACAATTTTAAATGAAAAGGCATGTTGCATTAGCATTAATTGTAAAGTTTACCTGTTTTTCTGAAATGGAATATGAGATCTGGATCTGTATTTCATTTAACCTCAAGCAATATGAATGGGATTTATTTAATCGTGGATTTTATAAAAACTTTAAAATATAAGACTTCATTCCAAGTGAAAGTTCCATTTTGAGAAGGATAGAATGTTTTTACTCATCCATTGTTATGATTAGGTTTGAGGAGGTTGGCTTTCACATTTAAATAAAAGTTTTTAATTCACTTGTTAAGTGTTTTTATAATTGAATTTTTATGAAACTAATTATACTTCTGGTTGTTTTGCTAATCTAAGATATTTGTTGATATAGTTGATTTGTTTGTCTGTTAGCAGGTTTAATTGTTAAATCTATCAAGGTCAAGTTAATAGTTAATCAGTTTATTACGTTCAATACTAATAAATTTATTGTTGAGATTGTTGTACAAAGTGGAAAATTGGGGAATCTTCCAGAATATCGATGATGTAATAATAAGGGGAGCGTTTAAGAGCTTATTTACATAAAGGGAGAAATCAAGAACTGTCATTCGATGTTCACTGGACCAGTAAGAACATGCTAGACAATGGCCAGATGACAACGAGCCAGTAAGAAGATCCTAGACATCAGCGAGCCAATCGCGATGCCTTGGTTGGGCGGGGAAAGGGGCGGCCTGGGGGCGGGGACTGGGGTATAAAGCATATTGTCCGCGGCTGCTAGGGGAGCCTCCGTTGGGATCTGTTGCCGGTACGGCTCCTTGCGCTGCACCTTTTGTTTTGTGTAAGGCAGATCGCCGCAAGAGATCTCTTATTGTCAGTTAAGTTTGTTCTCGTTAATAAATTTGCATAAAAAGCTCAATCGTGAGTCTGTTTATAACATCCATTAATTAATAACTAGGTTTGATTCCACTTGAGCATATTTGTCATTTCTAGTCTATACTGTGGGAAGGTTTAAGTGAGAAGAAATTATAGAATGAATTAAACTTTACAAAGTTAAAACAGATATGAGTTGTTCTTTCCTCATGATTTTTTAAAAAACAATTTAAAGAGGAACACTCTAAAATGAGTTCTAACAAGCGGAACTGCAACAGGCAAAAAATAACCGTAAATAATCACTAGGTACAAAATTGATAAATCTCATTAACTCCCCGAGAACAGAGACACCCAAAGTGGCAGAAATACCCTTTCCGAGATGGCACCCGATACAGGAGACCGTATGTAGGAAGACAAAGGAAAAGGTTCTAACCCTCCCCCCAGAATGGCAGCATTCGCAGGCAGTCATCGTCTGGGAGACACAGGGAAAGGATGGCAGCAAACCCTCCCGGCAAGGTAGGGCTTATGCAGCAGTTCTAGTGGCAGACGAGAAGTGCCGGCGTGTGTGGGGTCAGCGCTGCCGCCCGCCTCTTGCTCCTGCCGCCCGCCAGACTGCCAATGTCGGCGCTGCTGTGCCCCGCACTGCGGGCGTGCTGGGGGGAGGAACGGGTCTGTCAGCACTGACACGGGGTGACCGGTCCCAGGGACCGGCTCGCTACACGCTCCCCATAGGTTTGCGAACTTCAGTCTGAAACAGTTTTTTGGTTGTGAAATGCGGGGGGTTTTTGAGTGGCTACTGTTGCAAGCCCTNAGCAGAGCCTCCACCGTAGCAAATGCTACTGGCAGAGACAGAGAGCTCCCTACTTCTGGACTCCGACTTAAAGAGGGACTGCAGAAACTTCCATCCCCCTGGTTCCGTTTTCTGGCTGCAGGGTCTGAAAAAGACAGTGACAATTTTTGGGCACAGATAGGTATAGAATACAGTAACATTTTGGGTTGCCCATGACACCTCAGCTTACTGATTTCTCAAAACTTCATACTTCCAAAGTTTTGCTTGCTTTCTTGTATGGCAGTCTTTAAGGTAAGACAATTCTCACACTGTCACTCTTGCTAAATGCATCCCTTTATGTCTCCTGTTTATCACAGACAATCCATCATTTGCAGTGTTTCAATCTGGTAATTTGCTCACTCAGAATCAGCACATCCCATTTCAATGTATAAAACATCTATTTATCTATATTAGGAAGAACCAAGTTCTATAGGTGAGTTAGGGGTCATAGTCCAATTTGAAATCTATAAAGGGTGTTGGAATTAATTAAATTTGGATGAACTAAAATATGTTTTCAGGTGCATTGACTAATGTTTTGAGATGATCTCATGCATTTATTCTTTGTGTTAGACAGGGCTATGAAGAACTGGAAAAACAGCTTAAAGAAGTCTTTAAGGAAAGGAGCAACATACTTCATCAACTGTTAAAGACTTCTAAAGAACTTCAGGGAATTAAAGTAAACTTCCAGGTTAGACTCTGTCTCACTTTCTGCAGGATTACTTACCTCAACATTTTCTTATTGGTATCTTTTAATTACAAAAACATGTGTGTTTCTTTTTCTAAAATCATTAAATAAGTGAATAATTATTATTTTGTTTATTTTGTTGATCGTGTACTTAACATAAACTTGATTTTTAATGGAAATTTTTATCCTAATGTATTGGGGCCTTTGTCAACTCAACAAAAATAAAGAAAATATGAAAGTAGAACATAGAAAAAGGAAGGGAAGGACAAGGAATATGCACTATTAATGGAGCTGACACACATTTGTACTGGCAGCTACTGCAAAAGATGTCCTTTGCTGTTGCAGGTAGGATCTTTGCTGCTGAATTCCATACACTCAACCTAGTTTAGTTGCTCAGTTTACCTTTCTGACATGCCGTCTACAGAGTCTGACTAGATTTACTGCAGGGCATTGCTTTACAAGTTCAGCTGACAAATTGTGCTAGATGAGCAAGTGAGAGCTGAGACTCTGCATTTAACTTTTGGGTATCATGGTTAGGCTGAAAGCGCAATAGATTAACTCTGAACTCAAATCAGTTCCTCAGAGGAAAAACTAGATTGAAAATGCTGCTCTGGATTTGAGTTCCAGATATTCAGCTGAGGGAGCACCTGTCCTTTCCCAGTAGAGTCTGTTGGTCTGGTGAAAACATTTAGACTCATTATCAATTGAAATGTGCCTCTGTATTTCCTGCCATTTTAAAAGAAATTATTTTTCTGACCATACTTTTTTATCTTCATCAATGTAAGCTAGCTGGGAAAAATAAAAGGAGAAGCACTCTTATCTGTTCAGAGGAGAATACTAGTGGTATGTGTCAGTGCTGTGCACATAATAATTATATTATTATGTTAAAATGTCTTATGTTCCAGACTTCTCTGGTTTTAATTAATTAACTCTTGGATCTTTGGGGCTTTTGGTTTGGGAGTTGGGTTTAATTTTGGTGGGTTTTGAGTGCTTTATCACTATTATTGCAGGTTTTTTTCTTACTTTTTACAGAAATATGCTTCTCCTTGTAACAAATTTACTTTAGAATGCAGCACAGTTGAAGGTAGTATTCAGCAAAATTACACAGTGAAATATTTTAGACTCAACACTACAGAGATCCTGATATGGGCAAAGAGCTGTAGTATTATCTTTTGTATATACACGCTTACTTGGTCATAAAATTCTAATGCTTTTAGTCATTCTTCTGTTTCTAAATGTGCTTATTGTATTTAGCTCTCATTTAGTACTTGAAAAATACAAAGCTGTGTACAGTTAACTGTGTTTGAGTTACGGTAAAAGAAAAATCAGACTATTCTTCCAATTTTCTTAAGTGATAATGTCTGCAATTCACCAGGACCACTTTATGAACAAGGGCCAAGTTAATAATTTCACAGAATAATAATTAAAAAGATCTCTGTAATAGAGTTTTTTTTGTTGCTATCAGTCTTTAAAAAATGATGAAGCATCAACAAAAAATGATGTGCAGAAACTTCTGGAACTGGACCAAAACCAAAGGTAAGACCCTCGTCTCCTTCCTCTCTTTCCATTTCCTAACTGAAAACTGTCAGACTAGCAAATTCCACCTTTCCTTTTACTATATAGATAAACACTGCTGTATTCCAGAGTCTGCTGATTGTAACAGTAAAATAAAGGCAGGAAATACTCTTTTTGAAACAATTTATGGATTTGCTGATATTGGACAAATGTTAGGAAAATGTATTAAAATGTTATGGTGAGATATGTGCTAAAGAAAGACATTTTGAATTTGAAAGGAAGATTTAGTCATGAAATATTCCTTAAAAAATAAGTTCAGAATTTTTACAAAATTAAATTACTAAAATGTCTAAATCTCTAAGTTTGGCGATGATGACATATTTATTCAAACATCTTAATTAAATGTTTATGTGTGTAGACACTTCAAATCACTAGTCCATGTGCAAACATAGGAATACTTGCACTGGATATTTGTGATGAATGGAGTTAGGAGGAGAAAGAAGTATTAATTTCAATTTATTCATTGAGCATTTAAAAAATTAGTTCCCATGGCTGGGAATGCAAGTTCCCAGCCTAGTCCTTTGTCTCAGTTTCCCTAGTGCTTCATTGCAAGTAAGTCTCATCATCCTGTGTCTCTTAATTCTTGAAATTGAGACCAGCAAATAGAAACATCAATACAATTTTAATAACAAGAAAACATAATTAATATGGTGACCACTTTTGCTGGAAAAATAGTATATAATGAGTGCATCTATACTTCATATTTTTCCTTAGGAAAAATCTTTAGTAAGAAACTTAATAAAGTTTATACTTCCTTCATTGTTAAAAATGCAATAATTAAATTTTATGGCTATCTTACATCTACATTCACTGTAGAAGTACACATGGAAGTACATATGAAATTGTGTTGCTTCATAGAAACCCTGTGAGAAAATTACCTTCATGTCTTAAATACACATTATATAAGGTCCACAATACAATACCAGTAGAATTTCTTATTTTTACTGTGATACATAATCTTTCAGGTATTCCAGATAAATATATTAAATTATAAAGGCAGGACTTTAGCTAATGTCCTATATAAATACTTATGTGGCTTGGATGTGACTGAAGGTGTACATCTCAGTATCATGGCTGTCCTTCACACAGATGAAATCCTTCATCATACATGAATGCAGTTTTGTAGTGGTTTGATTGTTGTGCAACTTTCCTTTATGAAACTGAGGCATGAATTGATTAAAAGTATTAATGGACTGTTTAGTAAATAGATCTTAGTTGCAGAGGGGAAATTTGAGTCTGCTAAGAGAAAATTTTATTACATATTTCAAATATTCTTCCTAATCTCCTCCTTAAATCATCATTTGCAGTCTCTCAACATCCACCCAAAAATACATGTTGACTTTTGCTTCTAAGGCACCCAGCCACTGACTATACTGCACAAGAGCAGTTCCCAGAAATAAAGACTGGATCAGTGCAATCTGCTGCTGAGCAGCCCACCACGTCATTCAGAAAATGAAAGGTTTTTACAGTATACT
The DNA here is from genome assembly GCA_013397865.1 of Struthidea cinerea. Taxonomy (NCBI): domain Eukaryota; kingdom Metazoa; phylum Chordata; class Aves; order Passeriformes; family Corcoracidae; genus Struthidea; species Struthidea cinerea. Next base: position 17,817 of record VZTI01004290.1, read on the forward strand.
ACAAGGAAATGCTTTGGGGGTACTGCTGTTGCCAGCTGTTTACAGACTTACTAGATTTCATTTACAGAGAGGTGTAGAAGTTCAGCGTATGAAAGAGGTATTAAAAATGTGCCAGGGAATCTTCCTCATAGAATTTCACTAAGGAAAGGTCGCAGTTTATTTGCCAGGGTCCTCGGGCTACATATGATCTGCAGTAAATGAAGAAAAGTGAACATAGTATTATGCTTAAATCTATTGTATTGAAGCTAAAATTCAAAATATAACCCAGTATTAGTGTTATGATCTTTCTTTGGACAAACATGAGCTGCATGTGGTCTGAGCACGACTTCGATTATGCTCTACAAGGCTGGATGAGATAGTAAAGTTTAGAGTGCTAGAATCTCAGCTTTTGTAAGTAAATGTTCTGCTGATTTCAAAATAGATTTTTTTAAAATTCCTTTTGTGCAAAGTCTTCAATAATTCCCAAGCTGCAAGTAAAACTTGGTCACTTACTATGATGCCCTCAGTTTGATTCTTTCTGTGCATCGTCAGCACTTTGAATTGATGGCATCTGTTAGTGCTGATGGTATATTGTTTTCATGCTGCTCAGTCACTTTTTCAATTAAATCTGTTCTGTACTAGTGTTGCCAAAATTGCTGAAAGTAGTAGGGATTATCAGCTAAAAAGAAAGACGATCCAGCAAGCTCTTTTAAAATTAGGTGGTTTCCATTCAGTTTAGTTTTCACAGGGCTAAATTATTATCTGGTACTGTGTGTAAATCCCGTTTTGGGTTAATCTTCATTGAAATTTTATCCATGCAAGCAGCAACCCTCCAAAAGCTCTACAGCCATTATGAAATATGTCATTTTACTGCTTTGCTACAGCTCTAAAGTGTGTCATATGCTGTGGGTAGAAAATTCTTGCAATTTGGAGAAAATCTCTGACTGAATCAGTAATGTGAAGGGTTTTCCCTTGATTCAAATAAAGCCCAATCCAAGCAATTATCCTGTTCTTTTTTCTTTGTATGCCAGAATCTTCTACTGAATTTTTTGTTGCTTGTCTCTAGAAAGTGCCATGTGAGGTTGAATTTTATCAGAGCATGGTTTATTTGTTTATTTTAAAGCAGGTATAAACTAGTTCTTATTGATAATAGCATGTCTCCATGTCAGTGCATTTTCACTTCCCTACTTCCATCACTTTCTTGGTGCCAATCATTTTTGCTAGAAATTATGCACTGGCAGATGTTTTGCACAACAGGCCATTCAGTAGATATAAACAGTGGCCACTTTGCATCATAGATAATTTTTGCTATGCATTGGCACTATACTTCATGGAGTCATTATGATTTTATTTGCAAGACGCATAGACAAGGTACATCTGTTTGCTACCCTGAATAATTAAAGATCCATTTTTTTAAATCTGAAGAATTCTTTCCTAATGGACACTTGTGTTGAAGTTTGTGTTCTATGTTTTCAATAATCTAGGGAACAAATGAAATCTCTCCAGGAAACCTTTCTAAAGCATCTTAATGAGGCAGCTGAGAAAGCAGAGAAGCAGCAGGCTACCGTGAGTGATTCTCTTTCTTTTCCTTATTTTTTTCTTTTGTTTTTTTTCTTAATCTTGCCTTGAGATTTATTAGCTCAAAAAATTTTTTAAAAAGATAATGGATTTCTCAGATATGTTAGTACCCTGCAAGCTTCAGAAGAAAGGACCTGAAAAAAGTTTTTTATGTTCCAAAGTATTAAGATTCCCATCTTCCCTTATTTTTATGGAATTTAGGGATGTTTATACCCTTTTGGGGACTAGACAGGAGATTTAGGCCTAAGTCCTCTCCCTGGTGAGATCATCTTTATGGACCCTCATGTCTCATCTATACTAATATACACTGCCATACATCCATTTACTTTTTAGGAATTACTATGGATTTTCAGCAACAAAATAGATAGTAGAGTGTCTGATTTTGACCACAGTAGAATTAATTATCACTATGGAAGGTATTATTAAGTCCCATTAAGTTTTCATGCTATATTGAAATTCTGTTAATGGACAAACTGTACAATTTTTTTTGACTTTCATGTAGCAATGTAATGTTTTGGAGCATAAATAGACACATTTTGCTACCATAGAGGCAAAAAAAAGGTAGAATCTTGTTTATTAAGATGAAAGAAGGAAATTTTTCCTATGTTGGTTAGTAATGTTCCTGTAACATGGGCACCACTGAGCGAGCATAAATTGACTAGATAATCTCCAGAGGTTCCTTCAAACCTTAAATGTTTTATGATTTGAACTCTGGACTTGAAAACAACCTGCTAGAAGTGTTAATAGATCTATTTTATATTTCATATTGGGTAACTACCGATTTATTTACCGAGATCTTGCTGTCTTCTGGGGTCAGAAAGCAAGACAGAGGTTTAAAAGTAATTATTAAATTCAACAAATATTTACAATGCCTTATTTAGTATGACTGTGATTTGTATGTGGCTTTATGCCCTTGGTGAACAAAATGTGAGAGTGTATGTTTTGCATGCTACCTCCCAAATAGAAACAGCATAGATTGTGGACCAAACTATTTTTTGCAGGTTTCTTTCAGTTAATCTGAAAGATTTTTGAAAACACATTTTTTCCCTTTGTTGCTCAAAAGTCTGAAGAGTAAAAATACTTGTTGGTCTTGTGTACCATGCAACATATAATTAGTGTATTTTTGGTACTTGTACTTTTGTCTAGAGAAGAAAAAAAAAACTTTTATCCTCTTCAGGAGTGAAAATAAGTAATCTGAAAGCTGTATTGAGTTTGAAAAAAATAGCATATTTTGGTGGTCTTTCTAGCCAGGATAGCATATATCCGGAAAAAAACCAAAACAAACTGCATTTGTTTTAAGATCCTTTTGTACTGAGACAATCTATAAATTGTCTATATTGAATGCTAGAGTCATAGAATGTAAAGAGGTTGGAATGGACCTTAAAGACCATCTAATCCCAACCTCCCCTGCTGTGGGCAGGGGTACCTCCCACTAGATCAGGTTGCTCAAGGCCTTATTGAACCTGGCTTTGAACACTGCCAGTGTTGGGCATTCACAACCTCCCTGCGCAACTTGTTCCAGTGTCTCACCTCCCTCATAATACCATTCCTTCCTGGCTCCATGGGGTCCCGCGTGGCCCCACAGGTACCTGGGCAGGTTCAGTATTAAGTCAGTAGCAAAGAGTCAGGAAGGGTATTTGCTTGCATTCCGGCAGGAGCATTTATTGCATCTTCACTGTCGAAGTTGCAGGGGCAAATACGAGAACAATGGCTAGCTCAGGGCTTTTCCCGGGGCCAGGGAAAAGGCAGGATCAGGGAACAGGGACCAATGGGAGAGCCCCAGGGGAGTGATGAGGGGCCAAGGCCAGCAGCCAACCGGGGAATTCAAACTGGAATAGATTAATTTAACGGAACCATGCACCCTAGGAAAAGCCTTTTGGTTGCCTTAACATAAAGGTATGTTCACTGGCCGCCACACCCTCGCAGTGAAAGATTTCTTTCTAATATCTAACCTAAATTTCCCCTCTTTCAACTTACACCCATTACTCCTTGTCCTGTCACTACAGTTCCTGATGAAGGGTCTCTCTCCGGCTTCCCTGTAGGTCCCTTCACATACTGCAAGGTTGCTCTGAGGTCTCCATGCAACCTTCTCTTCTCCAGGCTGAACAGCTACAACTCTTTCAGCCTGTCTTCACAGGGGATGTGCTCCAGTCCTCTTATCAACTTTGTCACCCTCCTCTGAACTTGCTCTGACAGTTCCATGTCCTTCTTATGTTGGGGACACCAGAACTGTACACACTACTCCAGGTGGGGTCTCACAAGAGCAGAGTAGAGGGGCAGAATCACCTCCTTCAATATAGTTCTGAAATAAGAAAAAATTAGTATGTAGTTGTCTCCGATAAGTACTCAGAACATGCTAGTTGAAATCTGTCATTTCTTCAGGTGCATTGAATGCATTCCTATTGACTATCAGCACAATGAATTCTAGTCCTACAAATAGAAGGTGGAAAACGTATTTCATTATTGAATCTCTTTATTAGATTTTGATACTCAAGACTAATTCAGGTGTGGATTACATAAATCTCAGATGTAGTGAATGGATTTGTTGGTTTTTGTGATATAGTGCTTTTTTTTTAAATTGGAGCAACAGTGCCATGTGTGTAAATTCAGGCCCACTCTAGCACTGTGAAGGGCACAAGATTTGTACTACACAAAACAACATCTGCTGTTGACTGTGAGCAAAATAACACCTAGTGTAGAAACGAGGAAAAGCTCCTCTGAGTTTATAACTCCTGGTTTGGAGTGGTGGCAGATGGTTAAAGAATCTGAATTCTCAAGCTGTATTCCAATACTTGCCACTAATAGCACATTAAACTTGCTAATAATTCTAAGGAAAGCAGAACTGTGTCTTTGGTTTGTGACATTTACTTCTTTATGCCTCAGGGTACATAGTGAAGCTCAACAATACAGTGAGACTGAATGAATATTCAAAAAGTGCTTCAGGATCCTCAGATGAAAATTGCAATAGAAATAGAAATAGATATTATTACTGACACACAAGGTTATTTTATACCTGGTTTCTCTATGTGTTTCACATTTTTCTGAAAACAATGCGAAATCTATGGAAGAAGGTTTAGGTACTTTAATGCAAGGCTAGCTAGAGGATGGGAGCTTGAATTTAATTCTAATTTAATTAATTGTGAGACTTGTTTCTAATCCAATTTAAGCACATTTTATATTACAGGACTTGGTGAAGTAAATCGTGATTTTCATCAGAGTAGACAGGAGTAGAATTACATTTCACAAAGACTAATAAAACACTGGTGGGAGGAGGAAGGGTGGAAATACATATTTCTTTACTGCACTTGCCAGTACAGTGCTTACTGTATGTATGTTAATTGGCTGTTTAAATTCAACAGGTAACACCTGCCTGAAGGTGTTCTTTATTAGGTCAATGTAAAAGTGTAAGTAAGAATTCACAAGAATTAAGTCAAATTAAATGAAAAATAACTCAAGGACAAGGACTCTGACCAAAACAAAAGAACAAAGGAGACACAACAGCTATACATTAAACTATACATTCATGTCTTCTTGCACAATGTGTGGCAAGGCTTTTCACTAGCATTGCATAAACGATTCGTCAGAAGCAGAGATAGCAATGTTACTTTGTTTGCATATCCATTATTTGACCCTTGAAGACTAGAGAAACCAAGAACTTTGGGCAGCTAAAAAGTTTCTGTTCTGAGCAGCTGCTGAAGTGCTGGTGGGTACCACCTCTAGTTGGTAGAGGGCAGCCAGTGGAGCTGCTGCTAGGTAGTAACAACCCTCTGAGGGTAGAAGCAGCAACTCAGGCTTGAGGAAAGTAAAAGGATGTGTAACGACATTCCTGTCCTTTAGAGTAGTAATCAAATGAGGGCTGACCTGGGGGATCTTAACAGGAGTGAGCACTGCCTTTCTGGATTGTCTCCTACATCTGTAACACTAACAAAGAGCAGCAGCAGTCTGTCTTGGGACAGGTCTTTTCTAGAGAATTTATGGCAGATCTCAGATACATGTATGCCTATTGTTTCTGCTGTTTTGTCTGGAACAATAAAGTGTGCAGAGAAACACTAGTTACGGATGGTTTAAATTTTAGACTATTCCTATGTTGCAAAGTTCAAGGTCAAATACAGTCTTCCAGAAAGAGTTTGTTTGTGAAGGAGCTTCTCTACAGATAGTCAGTCTCACACTAGAACTGTAGATTATTTTTATATCTAAAAACATTTCAGAAGGACCATACTGGGTTTAGTCATACAATATGCATATAAAATACATAAGACGTTATTCCAAATAACGTGGTGTCCTCTTCAACAATCAATGAAGATTGACAGAGTTTTTTGTTCTGCATTTAGCATCAAATACCTAAGCAATTTGTATTAAGTTTTCGTGCAGTGAAAAAAATATTAATAATGTCAAGCTATTATCTCTAAATGTGAAGTGGAACCCCTTCTTCCAGAAACAGAGTTGGAGATCATGGACTAATTTTCACTTTTGTTGACAAAAAGGCACAGAGCAAATGGCACATGTAAGTTGAAAGTGTCCTGTTTTATTTGTTTGGGTTTTTTCAGTGAATTTGAATAAACAGAATAAGTATTAATTCTGTATGTCTTCATTAGGTTAAAAGGCTCTTAGAGCTTTTGGGAGATGGGCTCTTTGCTTGGCTGTACTTCATGCTAACTGTTTGCATGTTAAGAAATAGTTATATTTTTAGAGAGTTTGCAAACTTGTTTCCAATTTAACTGCAGTTAAAGTTTATATAAAGAGCTGGCTGCCTCTGGATGAGGGAGAAGATCAAGAATGAAACACGGACACACTCAAAAGTAGTTCGGCTAAGTAGAGTAAGCTTAGTCTACTTTTTCTATTTAATTCTGTTGGTATTTTATATCATGCTAGCAATTTTAAAGAAGATATGCTAATGAATTGTTTGGCAATATAGTTACAGCACTGTCTGTCAAAATAAAGGAAAAAGTAGGTCTGTGTAATTTCCTTTTTTTTCTCAGTGTTCACTATGAGAAATGAGAAGTAACACATTATGTATGACTTGTAAAAAGAAAACATACACAATATGGGTATTTTTAAATCAGTAGGGTTTTTCTAGTAATAAAAGACTAACAGAATGTGGGGAATTTAATTCAGTGTTATCCCCATACTTGGAAGATTTTTAGTAAAAAGACCTGATGTTCTTTTCCCTTCAAAAATATTTGATTTTTTCTAGTAAAAGCTTTTATGACTGTTCATAAAGTCATAAAGGAATGTTTATTCCTTTGACAGACGTTTCTTTTACTAATCAAACTCTAACTTGCAGCTTAATATTTACATTCATCTTAGAAATAATAATAGGTAAAAGTCTATTTAGCTTTGCTTTTAAGAGTATTTTGCACTTTGTGGAACACTTTTTGCCCAAAGGAAAGAATATTTTCTATGTTTTATGTAATAGCCTAGACAGTTCTCTCTGGCTTTTGAAGTAAATTTTTACACTATAACTTGAAAATTAAACCAGGAAAATGACTACTGAGTATCTTAGGGTTTCCAGATATGGCCAAAATAGTCAGGCGATAATGAATGAATTTTAGTTATACCTTAATTGCTCATCTTAGTCCTGAGCAAGATACAAGAAGTCTGGAGGTAAGTGAATATGCTTACAGCTGAGTCTTGGCTGTGCAGTAATGGTGTTATATTGGGATTTTTCCATCCTGTCGTGAGTAGCTACTGTTGTCTGACTCTTAGAATTAGATCACTGCCATCTGCTGAAGCATTCTGTATTTTGATGGGGGAAAATTTAATTTGAACATTTCAAGGTCACCAACTGCTGTGAGTAAAGGCCACTGGATGGAAACTCCTGTCTTTTAATAAATATAATGAACTGTGAAACACACAAAGCCCTGAGCATCTTGGATGACTGTCCCCAGGATGTGGAAGCAGTGTCCTTGTTTAGTACTGAAAACTTCAGCCTTAGAACAATATCTTTCATTATGTATTGTCATAATTACAGCCAGATAGCAATTAAAGGCAGACAACATGTGGAAAGAGGTGAATGTTAGTTTTTCCCTCCTAACCTAGAGCGGGGTGTAAGTGTCTATTCTTGCTTATTATACTATCAGGATTTGGTGACTGAAAGTAGTATTTTTGCATCACTTCTGGAAAATTATTTTATCTCTTGTCCTTGAGACTTACTAAAAGCATCATGCAAATGGACTCATACAGACTGATCTGCCTTAAAGCATGAAGCTATACACATAGATACACTTAAATGGGTAGGTAAAGTTATCCCTATATTGGTTCCAGTAGACAAGTCATACAGATCCCTCCTGTGTAACTCTCCATATCTATACTTTGTGACTAAGTAGTTCTTAATTTGTTAGAGTTTTCGTAGAAGACCTTTAAAATGCTGTTATAACATAAAAGCAAAAATTAATGAGTTCTTAAATAATATTTCTATTCTTTTTGAAAAAGGAAGTGATGTAAAAATATTTTTTAGTTTTTAATTTGTTTTTGTTTTTGTTTTTGTTTTTTATTCACCTAAGCTAAAACAGTATGTTTGCACTATGTAAGATCTCCATATCAGTAATATAAGATGCATGTGTATGTGAATAGTAATTAACAAAAATGCTGATTTAACTAACATTGATTCCTGGATAAATTTATAGTACTGTGTTGTGTCTCTTCCCTAAAAGATCCAAGCTATGTAAAGATAATAATTTTGATATCACATCTCTTTAGTTATTTCATATATATCCATAGTTAGAAGTGAAGTGCTTTGAAGGAATATTAATATTCCTGACAGATAGGTCTAAGAAAGGGAACACTCTTTAATGGAGGTCAGTATATTATTTTTTTCAGTATTTAATGGTAAGTAGCTGGCAATTCTTTTGAACATCTGAAAAAAACCAAAATAACCATAACAAATAGCTGTATTGTGTTTGTCCCCATTCATCTTGATCTTGTATTTTGATTATGACCTTCATTTTTTGTTGTGCAAAATCTTCATATTTATTATATATACATGTTCTAAATTTCAATATTTGTGGATGTCATTGCTAGGCAGGTGCTGAATATGTTCATCCTCTAATAAAGCATCATTCCCAGTCAGTAACTGGATGTGGAATTAGTATTTCCACAACCAAAGCACTTAGTCACAACTTTGGAAGAGTTTGTAAAAGAAGTTCTATTTATGCTTGTCAGGTGGCACTAGTCTCATGGACCCCCTACATTTCTGTCTTAAGTGATGATAGCATTCTCTGACTTCTCTTTTCATACAGGTGAGAGTGCTGTCAAGTTTGGTGATGTTTTTTAAATTACTGTTATGTCTTCTTGATTGTGGACATGATTCTAAGAACAGATGTCATATAGGTTTGGAGTCATATTTTATCTACATGACATCCAAACCATTAATCTCTGGGTCAGTGTCTCTGTAATCTGAATCTGTTTTCTTACAGGACTTTTGATTTTCTTAACAAATCTGTTGCAATGTCAGAAAAACTGTAGTTTCCTTTGAACTTGGGTAGAGTTTTGTATCAACAGCATGGGACATTGGGTAAATAAGGATGAGTAGTTTGTTAATTGAACTATTCAAAAGCGTCTTCCTTCAAAGTAACGGAAATGTGTTCTTTTAATCCTAGTTGTTTAATACCATTCCTCCCTGGCTCCGTGGGGTCCCGCCTGCTCCCACAGAAGCCTGGGCAGGTTCAGTATTAAGTCAGTAGCAAAGAGTCAGGAAGGGTATTTGCTTGCATTCCGGCAGGAGCATTTATTGCATCTTCACTGTCGAAGTTGCAGGGGCAAATACGAGAACAATGGCTAACTTAGGGTTTTTCCCGGGGCCGGGGAAAAGGCAGGATCAGGGAACCGGGACCAATGGGAGAGCCCCGGGGGAGTGATGAGGGGCCAAGGCCAGCAGCCAACTGGGGAATTCAAACTGGAATAGGTAAACTTAACAGCACCATGCGCCCTGGGAAAAGCCTTTTGGTTGCCTTAACATAAAGGTATGTGTCGCGTGACGGTCGGCGATGGTAGAGACGGGGCAGATTGCTTGGATGCAATAAGCCGATTTTATTGATACAGAGCTATGTATTTATACCTTTTCAGCAGTAACTAAAAATAGATTCTTATATAAGCAGCAATCACTATAACAACCATATCTATGTTTCTTAATAACATTGCAAAACTAAAGGCTAGCACTGACCAACACAGGTACATTCCTGGCATGCCATTCACTCATGCTTGCTGTTTCGTGGTAGGCCGTACTGCCTGCCATGGTTTGCGGCCTAGCAGCGTTAGCGCGTTCACTTCTGACATGAGTTCAGCAGTGCTCTCACTTCTGCTTTCTAGCTGTATCTCCACAGTATGTTCACTGGCCACCACAGTTGTTCATAATTACATCCTTCTTTCTCTCATTGTATTCCATGAGCTGTGATTAAAGCTCAGTCCTGAAAAAACTCATTTGTAAAAATAATCTTTTAAACTGTGTTTGATTAAATTCAGTCTTAAGCCTAAGACTGGAATTTTTCCTTTCAAGTCAAGTCATTGACTTAAGTAGGATCTAAAGACCATATTTGAATACTTTCATATATAACACACTTTAGTCCACAGGTGAGTCTGATTAGAAGCAAGGTCTTTATCTAATTAGGACCAACACTAGCATTCAAATAAAGTAACTGTGTTAGAAACTTGCTCTGACATGTATGTTCTTAGAGGGTAAAAATATTTTTGTTAGAAAATCAGTTAATATTGTTTTAAAAATCCTTAGTTCTTTGAAGATCGCATTGAACTACCTTGTGAAAAATAAACACTATGTCTACTGGTACAAAACAAAAATAAGCCTATTTATGTACAGCAATTTTCTTCTTTTGATTATAAGTTTTCTAGTAAATATGTTTGTAGATTTAGCAAATAGTTAACTGTGGCCTATACCAATTTGATATATAAGCAAAACTTTTGGTTTGGTGGCTGTTTTTTTTCCAAAACTGTTAAAAGCATTAAAAAAAATTTAGTGTTTACAATTACATCTTAACAACTCCCACTCAACATTTCTTTAAAATTGTAGATCAACTTTTTGAAGACTGAAATGGAAAGGAAGAGCAAAATGATCCGAGACCTCCAAAATGAGGTAAGAGGAACATTTGATTGTCATCTCAATTCAGATTTCATATTGAAAGAGTATGGTTTGGCTTCATATATAAAACACGTTATTGTCGTGGGCAAAAAAGGCACCAGTGAATTTCTCTAAACAGAAAAGCAAACCAAAATGACTGTGTGCATTTAGAAATAGTGTTTTATTGAATGTAATGGTTGACTCCGTGCTAGTGGTTCTTAGTTTGATAGTACACCTCTGTAACTTTTGCTGCTTTTCCAGAAGGGAAGTTCTGTTGATTATTGACACACAGTGAAACTTTGTTCGCATTGTCATTGCTTGCTTTAAAAATAAATAGCAAGATTTATTAAGAAGAGGAGAAAGGAAATGCAATCTCAGAAATGAGATTCTTAATAATTTTTTTTAAAAACTCAAACTCTTAAAATGTTTTCTTAAGCTTTGTATGTCGTGAATATTAATCCCAGATTGAGCCTAAAATTCCAAATAAAATAGAAAACGTGTTTTAATTAATGTTTATTGGTATTAAACTGAATTTATTTTGAAATTTGGTCTTGGAATAGAAACATGAAATATTTGAGCAGCATTGTATTTCTTTTCCTCCTTATCATTTTCTCTCCAAATAATTTGTCTAAATCAGGATGTTGTTTCCCTTTCCATTTCTTCATTTTGTAAAGAACTTTGCACTTGAAAATATTTTATTCATATGATGTCTTGTTCCCTTGCCAACCAGGCTTCTTGTCTTTATCTGCTTTGTTCAATGCTTTTGCTTTTCTGGGCTACTCTGTGTTCTATGTATTTGAAAACTTGATCTCCTTAAAGCTGTCATTTAAATGGGGATCTCTGATGTCTTTGGTCTGTGAGAGTGTATATATATGGTCAATCTGAAAAATGTGTACATTACTTTTTAAGTCACAAATTTGTCCTAGTTTTGGACAGACCAGGATTAATTTTTTACAGTAGTCAGGAAGGGGGCACGGCCAGACCATAATGTTATTTGATACCATCTTGTATCACCTGCCAGGGGCAGGAACAGGGGACTCTCATTTCTGATTCCATTTGAGAGAGAAAAGCATGGTGACTGAAATGGTCTGGTATTGTTTTGCTTTCTGTGTAATTTGTTTGTCTTATACCTTTTGTTATTAATATTGTTGCTGTTACTGTTCATTTTCTGATCTCATTGCTGTTTCTAGTAAATTGTTCTTATCTCAACCTGTAATTTTCACCTTTGTGCCTCCAATTCCCAACTCCATTCTTGGAGTGGAAAGTGGGAGGCAAAGGAGGGGAGCAAGCGAGCTGGTTTGGGAGAGTCTCACTGGGGTACTGAATTAGGGAGTACTATTCCTAAACCATGACAAAAGGAAATGTCTCTTTCAGTTGCTCATGTTATTTAGGCCATGCTCTCAGTTGTCTTCATCTACAGTCAAAAATGCCTTGCTTTCTTTTCTCACCAGTGATCATTGGATGCTTTGCAATTGAGCCTGTAAACTTTAATAAATCATATCAGTCTCATCGTATTGACCAGCCAGTAAAAAATCTTTTCTCTTACTGAACACAAATAAATACTTCATTAGTCAACATTCAAACTGTCTGACTGTTAATGATTAGCTTAGGTAGGTCAGTAGACTTCTTTAATATTTACTGTATTTATAGCACATTTTAGAAAATCTGCTTTGAAAGGAATCTTTTTTTTGGCACCAAATATCAGCTACTATGTGGAGAAGAAACCAAAAGCTATATCTATCTAATGGCTTTCTATTAAACTTCTGTACCATGTTTGCTAGTTCCCTAAAAGTAAGCACTTATATCAGTTTTTTTTTTTAAATTTGGCTGAATTTAAATTGTATGATTTTGAGGAAATATTATCTTATTTAGGTCCTGCCTCCAAATACTGAATATGCATTGCTTTTAAAAATCTCATAAATTTGGATGTGCTATATATTTAAATAATTGATAGCATTTTATATGTATGTTTTGAAAGAATAATCTGCATACAGATATATAGAGACAGATAATGAAAATTGAATTCCCTTCATAGCTACTCTTGTTCTTTCAAATGTTGCATTCACCCTCATTTTGTATTGCCAGATTGTGAATTTTGCAATCTTAGGCTCTTCCGTGACTGTAAAAATAATTCCCTATTTAGTTCTGCTCTTTCAGCACGTACCCTAGTGCCATTCAGCTTTGCCATTTGGAGATACAAGTAGATGGCAACAGCCTTCCAGCTGAATGCAGCAGCTGTGATGTAGTGTGTGAGGAGAGGACATGGTACAGAAAGGCAATTTTTAGGCTATTCAAGGCTTTGGGGGGCAAAAAACTAACAAAAAAAATTGTCTGTGGTATGGAGGAAAAAAGTGCCAGATAGAGCACAAAGGGATTAGGTGTCTCAAAATCATCTGGTTTTTAGAGGTCTTTAAGTGCTTCCTGCACATACCACAAAACATCTGTCAGACTTCCAGCTGTAACATCATGTAGATTGTGTTAATGTAGTCTGTCTTGGGATGACTTTATGATGCTGTATCCCCTATCGCTGCTCTATGCTCAGAAATTTTGTGCCTTTTCTGTGCCTTTAAACTGAGCCTGAGAGGGGGGAGAGGAAAAAAACTCAGTGAACTTTTCAAAACGGTTGTTCAAGGACACAGATACACTCCTCTGCTTCTGCAGCAGCAAGAATGGAGGAAGCACCCTTCGTGCTTTTCAGCCAGCTTTCGGCTCCTTTTTCTTCGGAGGAAGACAGAGAGTTGACCTTTGTTTTCCTGGGACTTCGGTTTTTTTCCCTTCTTCTCTTCTGGACTGTTTCAACAACATCAGAACACATCAGGAGAATTTTCCACTGAGGCCCAGAGGTAGGCCCTCACTGATCCAGCTCCGAGGAGGAGGAGAGACACCACACCTACAGAAGGACTCTGAAATTTTCCCAGGTTTCTCTCCACAGTGAGAGATTTTATTATTTAGCATTATTATCCTTTTCCTGTGTGTTTGTTAAATAAATAGTTTTTATCTCTTTCACTTTCCTCCAAGGAAAATTCCTTTTTTCCAAAACCTGGTGGGGAGGGGTAGTTGTAACCTGCCTTCTATCAGAGGCTATTTTCCTCCAAATTTGTCCAAACCAACACATAGTCCTAAAGGATTGGCATGTAAACAGATATGCTCTTATTTCAAGCAGTTTCTGTTACTGACAAACCAAGAAGTTTGGAAATGCAGAAGCACTGGTAGAATTAAGAAGCTTGCAAAAATGTAGAGTAAAATAGAGTATGTATAAAAAGAGATACTTTAAAAATTTTCAGTTTTGGAGATGGCCTGTTACAGAGTGAGCAGCTCACTGCTAGCGTATCATATGGTTTGTGGGAAATTGTGCTGGTATTGAGTCTGACTGAGATAGAGTTCATTTTCTCCTTAGCAGCCCTCCCAGTGCTGTGCTTTGCATTGGTAGCTGGACAGGTGTTGATAACACACCAGGGTTTTGGCTACTGGTGAGCAGCACTGTCCCTCTGACATTCCTTCTCCCATCTAGGGGGAAGCAAGATCCTGGGGGGGACACAGCCAGGCCAGCTGACCCAAATTAAGCAAAGGGATATTCCATACCATATGGACATCAGCTCAGATGTAAAAGCTAAGGGAGAGAACAGGGGGGCATTCAGTGTTCTACAATGTTTGCCTTCCGGAGCAACCACTATGCATACTGAGGCCCTGCTTCCCAGAAAATGTCTGAACATCACTTGCTGTTGGGAAGCAGAGATTATGTTTTCCCTTTGCTTGTGTGTGCACAAACTTACTTTTCTTTAGTAAACTGCCTTATCTCAATCTACTAGTTGTTTTCCATCTTATTCTCTCCCCTGTCCCACTGGGAAGGGGAGTGATAGAGCAACTCAGTGGGCATCTGGCACCCAGCCAAGGTCAAATCACTACAATGCTAAAACTGCTCTAAAAATGAAGCTGAAGCAGAATGCTCTGTTAACCCTTATTTATGTCAGAAAAATCATGAGTCTTGACAATTTGGCACTTAGAACTAATTGTTATGGTACAACTCTGAATACGTATGTACATGATGGATTAATTTCTTAAATTAATGTCTTTTCTACACTGAAGTGTGTGGTGCATTTTCTAAGTTTGTTATTCATTCCTTACTGGTATACCTATAAAAGTCACCTTTTTTGTACTGAACAGCAGAGAATTTTCATTCAGCTTTGTCACATGGATGCTATACTTGTCCCACATTAGACTTAGAAGAAGAGCAAAAAAACTTACTCTTCTTTAAACCATTTAATTACATTTGGTTAGATAAGAAGCGACTGACTGACTTATATTACCTTTGAGCAAAGGGTTTTATAATATTTCTGTGAATATCTACATTAAGGTATGCTAATAGCTTTATAGATTTACAATAATCCCATGTAAAGTTGATGCAGTGGTTTATATAAGGCAATATTTTTTTTGCTGTTTGGACTGTGGCAGAAATTTGAAAAACATTCATTAATTTTAGCTGTAACTGTCAGTAACATGGGGGAGTTTTGCTAAGAAGCACAGTTTTAAATTACAACCTTGTGAACAATTCTTGTGCTCTATTCATATATAAATTGTGATTATAGCTTTAGTGTTGAGTAAATCATCCTAAACCAGATTTTTTTCCATTCTCATTGTGTTTAGCTGCACTAATAAAGGATAAAGTTGTAGAGTTGCAGCAGCTTAAAGTCTCACCTGATGTATTGGGAATTTCATGCCCTGCAGGGTGAATTCAATTGAGTTGCATTGAATTATGGTGGGGAAAAAAAAAATCAAAAAATGTCGCTTAGTAAAGCAGAAATTAAATTCTAAGGCTTTGAGACCACATGCTCATACTGACATTGGAGTTCTTCAGTTTCCATGCTCTGCAGATAAAACTAACTTTTTTTTCCTAAGTATAAAATCCTGTCTGCTTAAGAAGAAAATTGGGTAAAGTCCTGTGCCCTCCTTGGATGCTGCATTGGTTCTACAACTCAGGAAACCTCCACAACTGTCAGAGATGGGGGCACTACCTAGGAAAGGAGGAATGAGCAGGAAGGGTGCAGCAGCAGCTGCAGATATCATGTTCTGCTGAATTCAATATTGTTTATTGATTGATTCCACTTTCTTTTGAAGTAAAAATCCCATTTAAAAAAATAATTTGCTTAATATTGCTCTATGACTTTTTCTTTGAACTTGTTCTTTGAACTTGGGCAGAGTTTTGTGAATCTTAGCGTTCTCCAAATCAGTGTTTTCCAGCATTTCAGATCTCAAGGTTGAGGTGCCTCAGAGTCAAGCTCAAGGGAAATTTAAGCATAGATTAAATTTTATAATTAATGAAAATATTTTCCCTGAATCTAGTGTAAATTTTTGCCAAACTGGAAAATAAAAATGCTGATCTGATTTGTTTAGGTTTTCTTTTAGTACCAAGACATTAAAATTATCTGGTGGGAAACCCACTCAAAAGGAAGTAAGAGTGGTATATGTGGTTAAAAAAAAGAGTGTAAATCAATACTTCAAAATAGGCGGTACTGATTTTTATGTTAATATGAAACAATAGAAGAGCATTTGGTAATCAAATTTCCATGTTTCATAAAGACAAGATGATCTGTTGATTTCATCATTACAAATAATGCTGTCAATTACTGATGTTTGTCACTTAGAATCAGAAAAGAAGGATCACCTTTGAGGAGCGGAAGTAATCCAAATTCAGTATTAGAATATTCTTTGCCTCTGAAAACACTGTAGAGTACTTACAGCATAAGAATTTATAAGGATATATGTCACATAAAAATACATTTGGCTTATTAATTTTAGAAGTTGCTTGATCAAGTTATGTTGCACCTGGAATGTTCCTGTCCTGGGCTGAGAGTTCTCAAGAGACTACAAAGATCAGACTACTAGTTGGCAAGGGCTTGGGTCTCATAACTGTATTTCCATGAAATTCATAAGAATTTAGAGCAAAAAGACAAATGCCAAATTGATCATATTATGCTACACCATATGAAACACCCTGTAGTTTCAAGGGTTAACTCTTAAGAGGGTTCACATTTGTTTTACGATCATACTGATGGATACAGGTGTTCATTTGCTAAGTTCAAGGGGAGCAGAAAGCAATTTTTCTGAATAATGTTTTGCTATTCGGAAGTTTAAATTAAACTAGACCTCTGTTGTTTTGTACTTACAAATTTTAATAAAGAAGAGGTGTAGCTGAAAAATGTCAACTTTATATAGTAAGGGGGTTTTTTTTGAGGGTTGCTAGCCTATGACTTTATAAAAATCATAGTCCTCTCCTGAGACTCATTATCCTGTAGTTGTGATTTGATCAAAATAAATACAGTATTTGGAAAGATAATTCCAATTATGCATGGAAATTCTAAGACAATTAAAAGATAACAATTAAAAATACTTAATTGAAATTCCTGTTAGAATTATTCTAGAAAAGAAAAGCCTCACACAAAATTCATAGGTTGTTGGGCCTGTTACTCCCTGAGCTAAGGTGTCTGTATAAGCTGTTCACCTGTAATGTGACCTCAGCATGTTTTTCTAAGAGAAGTAGAAGCACATGAAACTGTTTTTTCTTGACACCAAAATTCAGAGGGCTTGCTTTGGAGGGATGCTCAAATTTGTTCAGCCTAAATTCTTGCGTATTTCTAATTAATATCTTGGCCTTGCCTAGGCAACTGCTTGCCTTAAAAATGTGGAAACATTGATTGTACAGTGCAATGGGAGCAAAACACTCAAATTTGACTTGCCACTTCCTAAGAAATCACTGCAGCAATTCAGTATGTGTTACTCAAGTGGTAGGAAATTGTTCACCCTCAGTGTCTGGTCAACCTCACACTGAGTCTTAAGTGTAGAAATTGTGCTATTCTGGGACAAAATCATCAATTTTCTGTTATCCTGAAACATTTAAAATTAATTTGTTCGGGAGATTTCTCTCCCACATGCCCTTCCGAAAACTGTTCAGCCTATTTGGCTGCAGGTGTTATTGGAGAAGAAAAGACAAAGTAGATCAATCGACTTGTAATTAGTTTCAGGCATAGTAAGTCGAGTGAGTTAAATTGATTTTGTTTAGTTGTCGTTTAAATGCTGCATAAATCATAGGAAAGTTCATTTCATAGCTATGCTATAATTTTAAAATGTAGTTTCCAGTAGACTGCTTTGAAAAGTAGTTTTGCTATATCTGTCCCAATAATTTTGCCTATTTGTCAAGTTTACGTATTTAAGCCTTCCCATAGATGACTCTTCTGTTCTTCAGAATTTGATTTCACAATTTTTACAACCAAAATTGTTTGAAATAACAACCATATTAATGCTTGGATTGTGCCTTTTTAAGAAATTATCTCTGTCCTGTAAACAATTTAAACTATGCTGAGTTTAATAGATGCGGAAATGTTTCTTAAGTGAAATTATAAGGGTTTAATCAAGCAGGTGCTGCTTAAAGTATTCTGTAAGGTGTTGTCCAATTTCAGTTTTCTTTGTGATTAAGGATCTGAGTAGTATTTTATCTAATATCTCCATGAACTCAGGAAAGGTCTGCATAGATTAAAAGAAAACTGCAAAGAATGTCAGATTTGTATGGTTCATCCACAAGATGTGCTGTCTTTTATGTATTATGATTACTTTCTGTCAAATGTAGAATAGTCATTCTATTTCAGGATATAAATTTAATCCTGTATATATTGGAATTCCCATCCTGTCATGTGAGTGCATATTTGTGCATGTGTTTGTATGTATGTACTTGTGTGTATCTTTAAATCAAAACACTCCTTACATACAGGTTCAGATGCATATTTATGTGTGTGTGTGTGAGAATATAATGTGATGTTAAAAAATAGCTTAGAAGTACCAAAATGTCAGCAGATGATTCTTTGAAAACTGCAATGGCTCAGTTTCTCTGGATGTGCCCAGGAAACTTATCTCTCTGGTATTGATATGCTGATCTAGTTTATCTTGATTTTTGTGTGAGAACTTCAAGTTCTCGCATGTCACTCTCAAATTATTCTGGTTGGGGTAGATTTTTTTTGGTGCTTATGTAAGCTTATTTCTCAGTTTATTTCAGTGGAGTTTTGCTCATTTACTGATGGAGATAATTTGATCTTGAAGTACTTCAGTCTAGCAGTGAGCTAGAAAATCCACATTTTCTAAATTACACTCTGCAGTCATCTCAAGTACTAATTTATGACAATGTATCTCTTTAGTCTTTCTGAAATGGTAACAGCCCAACATCCTTGATTTCAACAATGGATAGCTGGTGTTCTGCAAGCACAAACACCTTTAAACATGAAGGATTTTATGCCAGGGCCCATATGAAGAAGCAAGTTAGCAGGACAGCTTTACTTCTATGTTAAAATAATGTTTCAGTGGAAGAGCGTGCAATGGGCTGTGCTGCAATGGTGGGCATGGTACACCTCCCCTGTATGGCTTTGAGTGCTGTGCTCCTGGGAGGCCTGAAAAGACATTTGAGGACTTTTTTGTATGTAAAAAAATCCCTGGACATTATGAAAAAGCAAAAATTGATGCATCCTCAAAAAAAAGAATAGAATAGCCATTAACATCTTCTTTCTGTTTAGATATGTGTTCTTTTTGGCTGTTGACTTTTGTTTAAAGGTCAAAGCAAGATGAAAAAGTGTAATGAAAACAAGCGGTGAATGCAGGTGATAGAATTATCCTTATAAGTTCGAGTTTGTGGGTTTCTGATAAGAAAGTGCCTTCCATTTAAAGGTGTATATATATGGACAGCCAAAAAAAATGAGTAGTAGAGATAGTAATAAGAGTTTGTGTAAAACAACATTCCCAGAAATTGCAGGTTGATGCATTCATTATTTGATGGCTGGCTGAGGCTTCAGCTTGGCCTAAAGGAACGAGTAGGATTAGCTGGACAGTAGCGCAGGCTCTCTGCTTGTGCTCTGCTGCATCCCTTCAGTAGTTAGAGTGGCCAGATGAATGTCTGATGAAGTTCCTGAGGTAGTTTCCATGTAGTATCGATATTAAATCAAATGCTTTGCTGTGCTGTAAATTTCACCTTTTTTTCTGGTGTATGAAGTCTGTAGGCAGATTAAATTCAATGGACTGTTTTTTCTGCCTACATTCTCAATAGCATAATTTGTGCTTTAGAAATATCTCTTCTTGCTGTGCAGTTGCATGTTACAACCATGAGCTTTCATGTATTTGGTTTGGTCAATGCTAAGCACTCATTTAAACCGTGGATTTTATGCTGATGACTATTAAGTCTCAGAAGAAAAGATCTGGAACCTGAGAATTAGGATATCCTCTTCATTTACCAAAAATTCAACTTAACTAGATCAAGCAAATAAAATAGCGTCCAGGAATAAAATTCATATTCTGGAGCTGATTAATTTTGGGTAAAAGGCTATTTATCGGTGCTTCTTTCCTATAGTAATGCTTGTCTAGTTGAATCAGCTTTGGGATTCTCTGAGATACCTGATAGGTTATCAATTTTTTTTTTAATATAAAAATCCTTAATTTTTTGTTCTTTTTTACAATGCTGTTAACTTATTTTAATTTTACAAGATAAAACGTGGCATGGAAAGTCATTGGGAAAAGGTGTGATTTTTAGCCAAAATGTAAATATGACATCGCAAAGAACCAGTCAAAGCCAGAACTGCTGAGACAAATATAAGGGTGCAGTGATTCATAACTCTCCATTAGTTACTTCTGCAAAGTCCCCCTACCTACATAATATGTCTCCTTGGTATAGAATCTGAATTACCTTTTTTTAAGCTTCATGCAGCTCCTTTAAGCATAATTTCAACTATGCGTGAGAACTGGGTCTCTGAACTGGATCATATAAATTTCATGCTTTTCTGGATCAGAGAGTGCCTATTTTTCTGTGGCTGCAAAAGGAGGAAAAAAATAACATTTCTTGAACTTTCTATTGTTGCAACAAGCAAAAGCAGATCTACTTTGATTGCTGAAAAATACACAGCTACATTGGATGCCATATTAGGGCATTGCATTTCACCAAAATTCTTGCTTAGATGGAAAACACTTAGTAAATATTTTCTCTTCGTTGGTGCAGATTCTGAGTGATTGTGGCTAACTCTTGTTTTCATCATTTGAGAAAAGCTCTAACTTATATTTGAAAAAGGCAAGTGTGTGTGCACAGTCTGTACGTGTCTTGCACTGCATTGCTTACCAGTACTTACATGCTCTGCACAGAGCAAGTGCAGTGTGGAAGACCATCAGCTGGGTAGCACTTTGTGTACTACAGTTTGCATGGTTGCTGTGCATTCCTTAAAATTGCAAAATACTACCCAGATGTTATGGTGGTTGATTCCCAATAAATTATGTCAAAATCAGTAATTTGAACTTAATTATTTCTAATCATTAAACAAACCATTTTTTTCTTTGGGAATAATTTGATTTTCCTTTCTAATTAGTCCTTCAGGTGTTAAAAGAATGCAAATTAAAACATAAATTTGCCCTAACCTTTGGGATTTTTCTTCTGTTATTGTAAGTGAACCTTTAGGGTGTGTATTTGTACATTTAGTTCATATTTCTTTTAAAATTTGATTATATGTACTTTTTATACATCTTAAATGATACTACTTCACTCCATTCAATTAAGGTTGACTTTAAATTAGAGTTCTATGTTTTTCTTGCTTTAAATTGCTTGCAATGATGAGTGTAGGAGCCAGACAGGAAACTCAATACTGTATTCTGAAGTACTGTTAGTCTTTGCAAGTTTATAAGCAGAACTATATAGAAATAATCCAGACCATTTGCGTAAAAGAAAGAGACTATTGCTGTTTGCTAGGTGGTTCAGAGTGAGAAATGTGTGTCTAGGCAGCAGTCTTTTTATTTTGTGGAAATCTTAAGTAATGTTTTGGGGTTTTTCTAAGCATGTGAAAATAAATATTTTGCGATTCCCTAACAAAATGTTTAGCTTCTTCTGCCTTTGTTTGTTTGTATTTGGTTGTGGTTTATTGTTTGGTTTGGGTTTTTTTAAATAATCTCAAGAGTGAGGCTTTGTATTTTACAAATAACACTGAAAAACAATTAGGCTGATTCAGTTCAGTCTGTTGAGCTTTGCATCAATATCCCTAAACCACACAAGTGTTTGCTGATTCTCTTGTCTGGTTCTGCCGTGGTACCAGTATCACCTCTGAGATGGATGCCTTTGCTGCAGTGTAGGTGATTACAGCTTGGTTGGTTGGTTTTCTTCACTAGCCCCTAATCAGGATGTCAATTGACCTGTGCCTAATTTTCCCTTTTCCTTACTTGCCAAATACCTTGTTTCTCTGGTTAACCAAGTATTCCAAAGAACAATGAGTAGGACAATTACATTTAGGCAAAGTAAAATGATACATCAGTTGCATTAAATATAATAAATATAATTGGGAATAGGATCACATATCTGCCTGGGTTGGTAGATTTAATCTACAATCATGATTATGTAATGCCTTGGTTTTTGGTATTTCAAAGTATAGTTACTCATATTTGCCAGAAAAATAAGTCTTTGAATGTATCTATTTAAATCCTGAACTCGTGGGAATTTGGAATGACACAGCTTTATCATCAATGGGGTTTTGTATTTTGAGGAATAAGTATGGATAATGAGACGTGCAACTGTTGAGCAGCAAGTTCATTAAAAGATTGCTTCTCTGAAAATCAGCTGCCTTCAGAAATCTTGAAATATATTTTGCAGATAAAAATATACCACTTTTAAATAATATGCATAGTCAGCTGGAGCTTTAAGAAACATTCATGAGAAGTACACCTGCTATGACTTAGAGCCAGATCTCTACAATAGTTCTGAAAAGTATATGAGCATCAAAGTCATTAAATTTGCTGGGTAGATGCATTACTTAGATTGTCTGCCTATGACTGACAGACCAATATTCTATTTGATATCATTGGATTGGATAAATTGCATTTTTATATCCTTTCTTTTCCAATACAAGTATTAATGTGAAATCTACTGACAGTCAGTTTTGCTTTCTTGTCCAAACCTATTAATGATTAATTTCAAGTAAAAATCTAATAGATATTGAAATAGATAATTCAATTGAATTTTTTAAAAAGGTGAAAAATGACTCCTGCATGGATTTTTGTGTGTATTCTGTTAGACTAATTGTCTTGAATGATTTTTTTGTTTTGTGCAATATGGAAAAACTTTTGAAGAGGGGATTAAAATTTGTATGTTTTTTCTTTCATGACCCTGAAATACAAAAAAAATTCAGGGCTAGAGCATCTCTTTAGAAAGATGGCTGTGCAAGTATTGAATCTGCACTCATCAATAAAGAAGCCAAGCTTAGATCTTCCCCAAGTTCAGTAACATGCAAGATGACAGCTCTCATTCTGTGAGTCTGTGAGATAAAGGTGAGCTGCTGAGTTGCTCTGAGTTGCAGCTGCTGAATGCTGGTGAGGCAGAGACCTGCCCAGAGGCACTGTGTTAGTCATTTGAGGTTTTAATACGGTGAATTAAAGGACTAGAGAACAGAGAGAGAGGGGGAGAGAAGATGAAGAAGAATGTATGTATTTAAAGCATCTATGAGAGTGGTTACAACTTTTTGGGTGTGACTTTTTTGGATTTTATATAATATTGAAAAACACAAGCCCAGTAAGGCTTGTTGTCTGACTCTTGCTTAGCCTTAAATCACTGAAATTCAGTTAATTATTTTCAGCTAAACTACCTGACTGTACAGCAATTATTCCATCCATATTGAAGAATATATGAAATTTTTTTGCACTGGTTTGAGGTTTTGTTTGTTTGTTTGCTTGCTTATTGTTTTTTCTCAACCCTTACTAGCTAATTCTACTGTTTTCATACCACCCCAGAACCTGCACCTGAAGAGCACGGAGTTGGCATGCTTGGCCTTTTGCTTTCTGTGTAACTCTTTTCCTCTTACAGAACCAGTAAACAGCAGCTGGGCTGTCCTACCTTTGTAGACGAGGCATCACTCCCATCTAAGTGCGCATGGGTTTTCTTAATGTATTCATATTTCTTAGATACGTAGAATGGTTTGTGTTAGAAGGGACCTTAAATATCACCTAATTCCAACCTCTCTGCATGAAAATTTCAGTGTTTGTTAATTCAAGGCTCTACACAGGAATGATGGACCTGGTGCATAGTCATCTTAAATAACCAGACAGACAAATTAATCACTTCCCCTCTCCTCCTTTTGGTTTAACAGCTTCAGTTTGGTTTATACCTAGCTTTGTCATCACTTAAAATGTCCATATGTACTCTCTGTGCTTAGCGCTGCTAACTGGTGCCTGGGGGCAGAGGGTGAATTCAGCTCATGTCAGACATAGCACATACTGATGCAGTCCTCAAAGGATAGACTATATGGCAGTTCCTCTTCTAGTTTTCCTGGTCTTTCTTAGGATAGATTTGCCTTTCTCTTTATTTTGGGGTATGCAACATTTTTCTCTCAACCAGATGAGGTTTTTAAAGTATTCATGATAGTTCTCCAGGTTCATAAACTTTACTCAATTTTTCCAATCCATCAGCATGTAGTCTTTTCCTGTCTTGGTTCATAATCCAGAATGAATCCAAGAAAGCACAACTAGTTAATTCTGATACAATTTTATGCATCAGTTACTACATTCAGCAAATTATTTTGCATTCTGATAATCTCAAGGAGGAATATAAGCATTCTTTATGCACATTCATAGTCCTCTGAATATTTTTGTGGCTTTGATGTTGAGGTAGAAGTGAAGAATTATTTCTCATACTCACCAGATTTTTTTGGTTCTCTTTTTAGTATAAAAGGTCCTGTGAAGGCTGAATCAAAACCAGAATAATTGCTGTTATAATTAATATGCCTATATTCTATGCAGCGAAATAACTAACAGCAAGCCCCTGTTTTTCATAAAGCATGTTTACAGTCCTAAAAATACCTTGCCAATGTATACAGACTGCTCTTAAGCTAGAGAAAACACAGTCAAGCAGATTTTTATTAATACCATTTGAAAAAGTATTGAGTTAAGTACAATTTTGAGTAAACACATAGTGACAGTTGATATTTTGCAAATATTAAAGTAAGTAAAGAAAGACTTATAGAAAGTTTCTATCTGCAAACCACTCTCCTATGCTTAAAAGAAAGAGCAGACTCTAACTTGGAAAGTAAGAGCATAGCAGCATTTTACTTAACTATACTGTTTACCAAAATCTGCTTTGCCTCCTAAATATTTTAAACTGGGATGCCATTCAAGGATAGATGTAACATCATGCAGTTCCTTTTAAACTTCTTCAGAGAAGATTTTAAATACTTTGCTACACAGCATTCAAATTCAGACCTTGAAAGTAAAGTCTTTTGATTGCTATCTAATGTAGAAGGAATAGTTCCTTAGCCCTACTTTGCAGATACTGGCTGCTCTATTCTCTGTTATTAGGTCTTGCCATGTTTTCCACATGGCTTTGACTTGGATATCTGTAGCCAGGAGAAAAAGTGCGGTAGTCTCAAGGGAAAATCTACACTCCTTTTAATGGGCATCATGGGCAGCTGCATAAATGGGCCATCGTCGGTAGATAAAGTAATGGGAATGTTCAGCAGTCTGTTTGACTAAGTGGTGGCTCCCATCCAAAATGTCGAAAATGTTGAAATTACAGCTTGTCATGGCAATAATTGTTTTCTATTTTAAAACACATTTTTGTCTTCACACATTTTGATCTCTCTATACAGGTCTTTACATCTGTCAGATGACTAACACATGGTCTGTGAGGTAGGCAATGCTCTTTGAATCTAGCCTCTCCTTCTGTGTGTGTATGGAGTTGAACACAGTTTATCATTGATATAACAAGCTTGTTCTTCTAATTCATCATTTGTCTTTATTACATTGTTTGCAGTATAATTACACACTATTTACAAAATGCAATGTGGACATTTACACTTCATACGTAATCAAAGTGAAGCTAATCTAGTAGACTGGCTGAAACACTCTATTTTTATTTTAGAAATTTCACTGAAAATTAGAGTTTTTTTGATCTTAGCAACGCTTGCCAAAGATGATCAAAGAAAAGTCAAAACAGAGTAGAATGAGATATGTTTGCCATTTCTTCTCTGCTTTGGGAAGGTGAAAGTATGTAAAAAAAATGGAAGATACTGCTTTAGAGATGCTAATTCAACATGCTAAGCATGGCAAAATACATGGACTCATGGCTGAGCTTCTGACATATAAAGTCTGACATACTGACATAAATTCAGTAACTTGAACTGAAGAGACTATGATCTAATGTATGATAATAGATTTAGAGGAAATGTTGGTATCAAGCAGTCTGGATCTTGCTTTTTGCAGAAAAAAAAATACAGGAAAAAATTTGAAGTCCTTCAGTAATTACAGAGTTGGGTTTTTTTACATTTAACTACAGTAAATGGCTCCAGTACTTGGAGCCAAATTTCTTTTTGTAGCTTTCACATCAATGCAGCTGTTCAGAGAACATTATCAATAATAGATGACATTTGGAATGTTCACAAAAAGCAGGATGCCAGGAGATAACAGTAAAGACTAATAGTCTGGTTAGAGAGGAAAATACTTCTTTTGACAGTTCCCTGTATACTAAAAGATGTAGCAAAATACTAGTAATGCATTTTTCTGAAAAAGGAAGCATGTGCTTTTCTTTTTTAGGCACAGTTCACTGCCAAACTTTGGAGATATATCTTTGCCAAATGTTATAGTGTGTTGGGGCAGGGATTCAGAGTGGAAACCAACACATTTGCTTTGATACTTTGGATATTTGGGGCTTTGTCTTTTTTAATATAATTCAGAATGGTGGTCTGTCTAATTTCAGTGTTACATAGTACAGCCTCTGTTGTTTAATAACATATTGTCTGAGGTAATGATCAACAAATTACCTTTTTTCTTTGCTGAGCATAAGTAATAAATCAAGTCATCGACAGGAAAAGTAATAGTTCTACAGAGAAATGTGTTTTGTGGGAATAATTTTACAGAACTTCGAATTAGCACATTGCATAAAGTACATCTAAAAATTACTAAGAAAATGTTTATTTTTCAATATGAAATTGTTACCATTTTCAAGCATGACCCCAATCTCACTGAAGCCCTTCCTTGACTCTGCTATATTCACTCAAGTCTATATTCATGGCAGTATTAATGAAAAGGTGAGATTCATGTCAGAGCTAGGAACTGATTAGAAGATGATCAGACAGATCACCTTGTGTTCCAGATGTTCTTAGGGGATAGATGTCCCATGTCCTCTTGATAGATTAGGCTGTTTTATAAGTACTAAGAAATGTTGTCTCCAACTCTCTTTTATCCTGGTCTTTAACTTCCTCAGTTTTCTGCTGAAATATTATTTAGTGTGTTTGGTTTGAGGGGGTTTTTCTGAAAAAGCTTAGTTTGCAAATACATGCTATTTACTCTCAAAAACCAAAGACGTTTAAGCTGTACTCAGAGCCTTCTTTTTATTTTTTCATAACACTTAGGGGCCTGATAAGAAGTATCTTATCTGATATTGCTGCGCTGAGCTTAAATAGGGGGAAACACTTTTCAAAAGCATGAAAAAATAGCTAATTTTAAATTAGAATAGTCTCCTTTCTTACCCTTTTCCCAAGACAAGGGATTCTGGCATAAAATGTAAGTTCAGTATCATGGATAGGTCAATGATTCATGAAGACATGGTGTTAATGGCTCAAAAAAAGTCAGTTGGGTCCTCTAAATTAGGTCCTACTCCTGACTTCATCTTACTAAATGACTTTTAGGAAATCATTAAAGATTAATGGTGATTAAATTGGAGTTCTGTGCCACTAGGTTAAGAATACCCCTAAATGCCCATCCAAACTGTCCCATGCTGACGTTTTCATTAGGTGAACTATTCACTGATTTACTTGAAGATCCTCATAGAGGACAGAGTCTCCCTGCTAATGCAGCTGGGCCACATCAAAGCTGAAGGTATCTCATGTCCTGCCAGCTTTAAACACTGAGAGAATTTGTGTTGCTGCCTGCACCTGATACAGTAGGACAGTGGATGATATTTAGTTTTCACTATTGACGTTTTGAGATACATGGATTTAGCTTATGATTTTGCTACACATATGCTTACTGTGGTAAATTGCTACCATGATTTTCTTATCAAGATAGAAGAGTATGTGAACTCATTTTTACTTCATCTGTTCCAAAGATGGAGCCAAACATTACCTCCTGATACGAACTCTACGCTGATAGAATTCTCACCTTTCAAACCTTGTAGCACTGGTGATAGTGCTTGCATAGGATTTGTGAATTAAAAATAATATTTTAGAAAGTGCTGGAATATCCTAACATGGAAATATTATACTTGTGGAAATCTCCTTGTATTCTCTAAGTGTAGATAAACCATAGCAGGATGACGGTAACAGGAAAGTATTATCTGTGTGTAGGTACTTACTGCTCTGTATATTGAATGTACATATTGTGTAGGAACTTACTGCTCTGTATATTGAATGGCCATAGCATGGTGAAAATACATTTAATATGCAAATCAATCCAGTAAAACGGTCTCAGGAATATCTTTTTTTCTGATTGAAAGATATTGTAGTAGCTTCTTCAATACAGCTTATATAAATTTTAGATATTTGTAGATTGCACTTGCAAAACGTCTTCTAAAAATTGAATATATTTGCCAAAAAAGTTCTTTAACAAAAAATATTCAGTGTACTGCTACTGAGAGAATTCAGGAGACAGAGCCTATTAAAATAAAAGCAAACCTGAATGATATGACTCCACAGAGAGCCACAAAAATGTATTCCTTAGTCATCTCCTGCCCTTCTCCTTTCATAACTGTCATTTCATAACTTTCATAATATGTCATTTCTGGTTTAAGACAGATGTTGACAATTCTGCTTAATGCAGTGTTTCATGTCCTGCTGCTGTTACATCAGAAAAAATGACATTGTACAAAGTCATGACCCTTTACTCCACTAGTGATAGAGGACCTCATTTTTTTCAAAGTGTGTTTTACATTTAAATTATTTTTATTTACATGCTTGCACATGTAAATAAAAATATTTTACAGCAACCTATTCATTCCTGTCACCCTGCTTTAATAGAGCTTTCACTGTGATTTTTTAAAGCTCAACCTGCAGCTTGCAGCAGCACCAACTTCTTGTCATCATTCTATTCACAAATGTCAAACAAATGAAAAGTCCTTCAGGTTAACGTCTGCTTGACTAGGTCTTCTGTTTTGTTGATCCTGCAAACCATCCCCAAGGCACTTAGCCACTGCTACCAAAGGGAAAGATCAAAGAATTGCCAGTTTTTTTCTCTAAATAACCCTGTATGGCATAGGCAATTACCTTTCATTGCAGATATAAATTCTGTATAATGGAGTTCTGTATCTAATATGCTGCTATTTTTAATTAGAGTATCTAACATGGAAAGAATTAGAAATAGCATTTGCTTTCCCATAGCAAAGTCCTATTAAAATGATTGGAACATCAACACAAACACCACCAACACAAACCTCCTGCTAAAAGCTCAGATAGAAGATTTTTGTGTGTTGCTTACCAACTTGTTCAGCTCAACTGGACTACATGAAATACAGGAAAAAATAAACAGCCTTTAGTATTAGCAGAGATAGGCAGAAAAAAAGAAATGTATACTGTTTGGTTTGGAAAGCTTGCTCCTAAGTACCTTTTCCTGGAACACAAGAGTGTAAGGCTGAGGGACAGGTTATAGAAAAAAAGTTCAAAATGCATGAAACAGTCCAAATATGTCTAAGCTTACAGCAGCGGCAATGTGATGTGTTTGCTGGGGTTAGTAGTGAGTTCAGCTGTCAGCCTCTGGATATCGCACTTGCCTCCTAAATAACAGTATGGACAGAGTGCATTAGCACAGAGAGGCTGAAGCCTGACTGTAGAATCTTCTGATGGTTTGGACGGTCGGGACAGCTAGAGACGAGAGATGTCTGAAGACAGGTCTTTGAGCATGAGATTTATTGTGAAGGGCGTGGTTGCTGGGGCCCTGCTCAGAGCTGCCAGCCGCAGCTCGAAGCAGGGCAGGAAAGCAAGAATGAGCAAGAGGTGCACAAGAGAGGAGAAGTAGAAGAGCAAAAGTCAGAATCGCGAGGTTCTTGTTTACAATACTATAAATCTTCTTCTGTGCTGAATATTCTAATTTCCATTAACCTATCTAGTACAAGATACAAATCCTATAGGATTTACATACAGCTTATAAGAATCATTACATTACCATACTGTGTTACATTTTAAGCCCTAAAAACTATTCTTTGGACCCCTTCTGCCAAGCTGGTAGGGTCTGCTCTGACCCTTGGACCTGTCTGCAAGCAGAGGGTATTGTTCAATCAAAAGGGGATTACTTTCTGCCAGCTGTTTTCCAGTTGTTTAGTGACTAAGGCTTCTATCTCAAAGCTTGCTTTCATTTCACTCTCGCTTATAGCTTCCATATTCTCAGCATCTTTTGCCAGGCAATCATATTTATAAGGCTTTTCTGTTTCATCTTCCCCAACACCTGACCATAGTGAAAGTGGGCTTTTCCCAGGAATTTAGAACTAGAAGGACAGTGGTGCTTACTGAGTTTCGATTCAGACAAATCTGAAAAGTGTGCAGTCCATATATGCATCATCACTACTAAAATGCATTGATGGGGAGAGTCTTTCAGCTGTTTGACACACTTGGCCATTGAAAAACTGTGAGGAGAAGAGACTTAAATATGCTCAAGAATATCAAGGCAAACACCCTTTACAAGAAGTCACAGTGTCTTCACTGACCATAATAAGCAGTTTTAAAGATCTTACCTAATAAGTATAGGAAACTCAATTTATCTGTCTCAGAAAGATGAAGGGCTCAGCCAACCCTGCTGGAATTAAAGCAGTCACACTGTTTCATGAGATATAAAACATTTTTCATCATTATGAAATACAAAACTCATATCCAAAGCAAACTGGATACCAATATGTTATGATAGCAGATAAATCCAGTTATGTGATTTTAGTCTGTTGATGTCTTCTGATTTCTCTCCTAAGGGCACAGTGAACAACTTTGGCTTCCCAGGAAATAGAAAACCGTTCATCTTGGCAGTTGGCCCTGACACTTATGGTAACCAGAGTCCCAGGGTTCTTTGTGTTCTTGGGTTTGTTTGGTTTTTTTAATGTAATGCGCATAAGAGAGAAATGTTTCAGTGATGAGCAGGAGCTTAGCGTGGTTTGATTTGCACTATCAAGGGGAAGCAGAGCCAAATTTATCTTCTCTACAACAAAAAGAAATTATGTCAGAGCTCAGATACAGTGTCTGAATTGAATTGCTGAGAATAATTTTCTGAGAGAGAGTGATTGTCTTTGCTTGAACATACTTTGTGTCCTGTGCTTTCAATTGCTTTGTACTTATGATGTCTAGGTTATATAGTTGGTTCATTCTGGGTTTAGATCCTGATGCTGATTCAAATAGATAATACAGGTGTTTCAAATTATAAAATGTAACATAAGGGAATTAAAGCACTCATTGTGTGACCAGGGATCAAGATAAACTAACTTCAAAAAATGACATCTGAAATTTTGTGACTTTTACTTTGGTGGTATAAGTTTAGCCTTCTATTAGCAGAATGTATGATTCATCAGATAAGTGCTAATCCCCCTAACTTCAGATGTACAATGTTAATAAATCCCTCCAAACTGGACCCAGGGTAGTTTGTCACAGTTAACAATGCCTGTAAACTGTGACTCTTGCCTCATGAGGTTTTTACTATATATGCTAAAGTCAGATGGAGAATTTATAAAAAATACAATATGTAGCTATATAGTTAATTATTTTTATAAAATTTATTTGCAGAAAAAGAAATAACTAAAACTGCAACTGTAAAAGTGTTTCTATTGAGCTGTCAAGTGTATAGTTCGTGCTTTTCTTTGTAAGCCTTTGTCCAAGTTTTCTAATTGGCATCATGGTTATTGTTTTCTAAGAATGCTAAGGTAGTCACATCTCTCCCCCTTCTCTAGAGAGGTGATGTGCTCAATCTGTTATGGTAGGAATTGCTGCTTTTTTAAAAACATGGGTGAAGGTCTTCAGATGTTTTGTGTTTATTTGGCCAGCCTACTGGCATTTGATTCAGGAAAATAGATGCAGAAGCGAAGGGTTTATTTTCCAAAGTTAGGAAGAGAAAGGAATATCCTGTAGCCAGCAAGCAAGGATTTTTTTTTTTCCCTTCAGGTTCCAAAGGCATGTTGACAAAGCAAGTATGACACTACAGCTTCTTCTATGTGCTTTTATATTGGAGATAGATCTTTAGGCAACAAATAAAGTCAATGATTATATAATGAATTCATCTTTCATGAAGTCTGGTCTCACATTTTGAAAGTAATATCAGAACCCGAACAAAATTAAGAATGTTACGTTGATGTAAGAGAAAAGGAAAAAAAAATGCCCAGGGACTGAGGCAGAAAGCTTTTTATTTTTAGTATGGAAGTTCTGTGAAGAACATGTTAACAAATTTAACAAGTTGTCATTAAGAGTTCTGAATTTTGTGGGCTATTACAATCCAGTTATTAAAATTGCTAGAGAGATTCCTCTGCCCAAATTAAGGTGCAAATGAGACCATATGCCCAAGTCAATAGTATGGATTTTATTTAACAGTAAATATGAGGTAAAGACAGAGAGATAGAAAGAAGTAGAAAAAGGGAGGGGAGAGAAAGACAGTGACAGTGAGACAGATAAGTACAAAATATCACCACTCATCAAAATATCTCAACAGTGTCCCATTGGTCCTCATCTTCTGGTCTTCTTGGTGTTGAGGGTCCCACAAAACTCAGAGTTCAATAGATTAATATATGGTTTGGGCCAGGTGGGAATGCCCAGGTACCTCCCATGGGAGGCAAAGTTTGACACTGTCTCATGCAGCAGAGTCTGGATCTGTTGCATCACTTTGCATCATGTGCAGTCACCCAGTGCAAGGCCTCAGGAAAGACTCTGGGGTGCACTTCAGGGGTGTTTGATGGTTTATGACACCTCCTCAGCTGACTCTCATGTGAATGTCCCACGTGGATGTGACCTTCCTGGGATGTGAGAGGGTTTACAACTGAGCCAATTTGTGTAAGGGAGGATGGGTGTTCACTGCCTCTGACCAGAGGTTATGCCACACACCCAAAACTCTCCTCCTCCTCCCCCTTTGGCTGGGTGGAGAGTGTGTGCAAACCTGGCCTCAGCAAATGAGCCTGTGGGCTATGACCTCCCCCACCCTGAACCCAGCCAGAGCTGATTTTCAGGACAGGTGCTGGGTCTAGCTTTCTTGTGGATATGTTCTTCTCCCTCAGCCTTGTTTTCTTCTACCTAGACCTGACATAATTGTGTAACAATGTCATCTTCATCTTATCACATGTTCCCTTAGGTGGCTTAACTCACAGTCCAAAGTTCCAGTCAGGAGGCATGTTCAGGAAGAGGTGGACTTTGGTAGTCGCAGTTTCTTTATACAGTTTTGCCATAAAGGGCAAATAGTCCTTCATAACAACGTTTAAGCCCTTAGCCATAACATTTCAGTCTCTCACAGTGGACAACAAGGAATGGACACTGGACTCATGTGGTGTTACTAAGCGCAGGTACCAGGACAGTAAGAACAAACTGCATGGGAAGAGACAGCAGGATTCTCACCCATGAGGCAAACACTGACAGCAATTTTCTGCACCTGAATTTAGGGATGCTCTGAAACTACTGGTGCAAATGAGGTAAAGTAAGAGTTAGCTACAACAGTAACTTGGCTTAATGATATGATTGCATGCAAATACTCCAGCTTACAGCTTTTGCTATAAGCTTTCTAAGATGTTCAAATACATTAGAATACCTATTTATTTTCAAGACATTGATATTCTACCTGTAAATCTAAAAGGCCATTCCTAATTAAAATAATTATTCTATATAATTTTTAAATTTATTACTAAAGATACATTTACAGATACTTAATTCCTTATTTTTTAGCTTGAAATGTCCAAGATCTTTTCCATTAAAGTACTTAATTACAAATGAAGTATTTGAAATAAAAACTGTGTAAAATTCTAATTAGTTTATTTGTTGTTGCTCTTTGAGGGATTCTTAATAAGAAAATGAGCATAATCTTTAATCCTTGTAAGTCTTAGAAGTCAGAACTTCTGTACTGAATCAATAGGCCTTTGTAAACTTAAGATTTCATTGATTAATTAATCTGACTTTGAATAGCCCCATTCTAGCAAAAGGGACATATTCTTCTAGAATATGTACCTGATCACACTTCTTTCAGAAGAAGAAAGAAGATTTTAATTCAGAATTTAAAAAAAAAAAAAAAGGCTGTGTTATACTTCATATGTTTTTACTGGTATGCTTCACATTTTTCTAGAAAAATTATCACTATTAATTAGGATGCAAAGCTATTTTCAACAGTGACATGTGATTTGTGAAGTAACAAAATCACACAAATTGTAGGCAAGAAATTTTCATCTACTTCTGACGAGCTCCCACTTATTATACTCTCGATAATATTAACTTTTAATGCTTTCTCTCATTTCTAAAAACATTATTAAGTTCAGATCAAATCAGGACTATTTTGCTGGCATTCTGATAACCCTGCTGGGTGTTTTTGTTGCAAATAGACTGGATAATGAGACAGAATTGGTAAATCATGTTAAACCTAGCTAAATCTCCAAAATGGAGTCCATCTACTAACTTTAAATATTTTCATCAAGTTTTGGTTTTGGAAAAATTCTGTATATATATATATATATAGCTATATTCTTTTGCCAGGTTTATTTGGCACAAAATGTGGAAATTGCGACAGCCGTCTAGTATATTGTGTGTCCTGTTGACGCACAGTTTTTTGCATTCTGGGTTATTGCATGGTATTCTCAAAATAGCCCATGTAGGAATTATGTACGAAAGACTAATGTATTATTAGACGTTATTTGTTACAGTAGCTTATACTGGGCAAAAGGAAGATTAATAAAAACATAGTGATTACAATTCATTCTTACTTTGGTTCTGAAATATGGACAGAATGTTACTGAACCAACCATCACCAGTCTGTAGAAGGACTGGAGGATAATGAGTTAGTCAAACCAAGGGGATGACATGATATCCTGGGTTAATTAAGTGCAAGTCCCTAATGAAACAGTGCCTTTGGCACATCTGTTTCACCATCATCCCAAAAGGTGGTGCTGATCTTTATGTGAAACCATTAAGATGTGTGTAAAACACATTAACTGTGTGATCACAAGTAAAACACAGTTCTTTAGGTGTACCCCTGGTGAGCAATAGATGAGTCGGGTGTGCTTCATATCTTTGATTTCTATTTTCTTTACCTTTGTTCATCTTGTATCTCCTATACAGTTCCTTTTTTTCAGAGCCAGTTTTCTTTTTCTGTATTTCTATAATGGTTAGTACAATAGGGTATTGCTCTTTGGTGAGTTACAACATAAATTTTCAAACAAAGAACCAAAAGAAGTGATTGACTGTGAGACTTACTAGAGCAACACCCAGCTCTTTGCAAATCATGTTTTGCAAGATAGAATTTGGATTGTTGGGTTGTCTCCTTCAAAATAACATCCTATTTCCATTCTATTGTATCAGAGAACTATGGGCGTCCATGTCAAACAGCTGGGAAAGATTTATTGTTTCTGCAGTAGTGTGTACTGTTGCATGGTAGCCAGCAACAGTGAAACGTGAAATTATGTCAGATCTCCTCCTTATTTTGAAATCATGAAAATGAGGTTTCAAATGAAATTTTAGTTTCTTTGCATTTGCTTTAATAAAAAAGGTGTTTTTTCAAGAAAATCTCAAAGCTTCTAATTCTGGAATTAAAGCTTCCAGTATTTCAGTGGGATGTGGATCTAAATTTTAACTGGATGGAATTACATTTTTTGCTTTAATGACAGCTTGTTCTTGTGCACAATGTACGGGAAAGCTATTTGCTATTCAGTAATAAACAGACATTCCTGAAATGTGGTGGGTTCTGCTTCTGTTTGTATATTTACAGTTCTTTAACACAGGAGCAGTTCATATTCTTTTAATTTCTTTTTAGTGTTAAGCATGTTATGTTCAGCACTTGTAGATCTGCTTATTGAATACTTATGTATATAATACTTTGACCAGTTTAGGAAGATGTTCACACTGCAGAGAAATCTTTACCCTTGACTGTCAATTATGGGATAATATGAGTGAGGAGCGGAAAAATAATTACTATGGAAAATTCATTTTGTCAAGGTTTGTTTTTTTCCCTGAAAATGAGAAGAAATACATTTAGAACTCCTACATGAAAAATCATACTGAGTTGGCAAAATGTTGTATCAGGTAACTAACCTTCTATTGGTTTTGATTACTTGCAGTTTTAAATGATGAAATTTATTAAAAACACCCCTTGATTTTGATCATCAAGGTCAAGTGATGAGACCTTGGCCCTATTACTCAGTTGTTATAATGATTTACAGAAAATGATATTGAGCTATGAAGTTGACACCAAGCAAGGATTAGAGGGTTTTTTCTGCCCTTTTGTGCCTCAGCATATTAAATCTAAATTGCTTTCAGGTGTGAGAGTGTTTTGGAAAGGTTTCTATGGGCAGTCCTGTTCCTGTTGAAGCAAATTTTAATGCAAATGCCTTTTAGAATTCTGTAAGAGGATACTGTGCCTTGATGAAACTCTCTTGTCATATTTGTGTCTTTGTTGGTGACTTGAAGATGTCATCCATGTATAAAATAAAGCCAGTATGATCAAATAGTTAAAGGGTCCTTTAATATTTTAGTAACGCTTACTAATAAACTGTTTTGGTTTTTTTGTCCCACTCTCAGAACAAAAGCCTCAAAAACAAGCTCTTGTCAGGAAACAAGCTTTGTGGTATTCATGCAGAAGAGGTAAGGAAAGTTCCTCTTTATTCTGAATCTAATGTACCCAAAAGAAGTTTGCATCAAAGTCTTTTGTACTGAGGTTCTGGTGTATTACATATATACACAAGAATACATATATATACCAGAATACAGAATATATATTATGCTTATATAGTGAGTGTTCCTAAAGTGCTCTCATCTCAACTCATTTCTGTGACTTCACAAGAAGCAGCTCAAATGTATTAGAGAGTTGCAAACTCAAGTTTTAGACAAATAAAATCTTCTGTGCATGCTAGTAATAGATACATACATCTATAACATATGCAAAACTTATTTCATTTCCATGATCTCCATGTCTACACTAACACAGGAATTGCCAAATGCCTGTTTTGAAATTAACATAGAGACAGGAAAGATCTATTATTATTGATTCCCAGAATGTTTCATTATTTCAAGGGAAAAAGGGTCACTTTATGAAACTGAGGGAAAAAAATCTCCCCTCTACTGAAGAGCGAGATAGATAGTCAATGATACAAAAGCCCTATTTTTGGCAAATTCATCAATGTAGAAGTACCTGCATTCATGTGAGCACTTTATTTAACTTTCCATTTAAACAAGCAATTATATATTAATCTGCTTTACTCACATTACTTTAGTCTGGGTTTTTTACATATATAATTTCTGTTAAGGTCATTGCACCTTGCCAGAATGAAACCAAAGCATAAAAAATTTCTTCTGCACTAAAATTTTCATAATTATGATTGAATGCATTTTCTTTATTCGAGTCTCTACCTTTTAACTTAGAAGTCAGTACTTAGGAGGTCAAGTTTCTGATAAATTCTCAAAGGTAAGAAATAATAGGGCTAGGAGTATTTTTTTTTAAGTTTTTCAAAATCTGTTATCTTTCTTTATTCCCATTGTTGCTTTCAAACATGTCACAGTGTAGGAATACAGATCTGTTTTCTTCCCTTGTTTACTGCTTGCAAAATCAGCAGTGTGTGCAAATAGTTTTCTGTTTTCCCCTCTTTTTCAAGTTTGTTTTTCTAGTGTATTGGGTTTGCAAGGCAAGGTTTTGGTAGTGGGGAGGGCTATTGGGGTGGCTTATCTGCGAAGCTGCCAGAAGCTTCCCCTGTGTCTAACACTGTCAATGTCAGCTGGCTCCACTATGAACCTATCACTGGCCTAGGCTGAGGCAATCAGAGTAGGTAGTAACCCCTTCATGATAATATATTTAAGAAAGAAAAAAGTTACTGCCCGGTAATAATTGTTGACAGAGAAGAGAGGAGTGAGAATATGTGAAAGAGTCGTCTCTGCAGATACCAAGGTCAGTGCAGAGGGAGGGAGAGGAGCTGTTCCAGGCACTGGAGCTGAGATTCCCCTGCAGTCTGTGGGGCAAAGGCCGTGGTGAAGTAGCTGTGCCCCTGCAGCCTATGTAAAGATCAACAGGAGTGCAGAGATCCACCTGCAGCCTGTGAAGGAGCCTCATGTCAGAGCAGGTGAATGCCCAAAAAAAGGTTGTGACCCTATGGGAAACCAGTTCTGGAGCAGGGAGCTGTGGATCCATGGAGAGAGGAGCCCATGCTGGAGCAGGTTTCCTGGTAGGACTTGTGACCCCACAGAGGACCCATGCTGGAGCAACCTGTTCCTGAAGGACTGCACCCCATGAAAAGGGATCATGCTGGAACAGTTTGTAAAGAAAAGAAACCACCATACCTTGCTGCATAGTATTTGAACCTTTGGTAATTAACTTGAAGATCTTTTCTCTGATTATGTCTCTTTTAATATTTACATCTAAGGATGAAACCTAAGGATAATTTAAATTATTATAGTGTGACAAACCCTGGCAGTCAGAGAACTTCAGAAAACTAAACATAAATTAAGTAATAGTCAAGACAGCAGATTGTGAGTGTATTTCAAAGTGTAAGAATCTCTGACTTTATGAATCATCCTGGCAAAATTGCAGCTATTAAGCATGTTACCATTGGAACAAACAAAAATGCTACAGAAGCATCCTTTTTTTGTGGTCGTTTTGCCAGTTAGGTTGTGCCAGCCAGAGAAACACAGCATGTTTTCTGTTTTTAATTAAGTACTATGCTCACCAAGCATAACAACTGTGTGAACTCAGTATCCTTTCAGTAA
Organism: Struthidea cinerea; assembly: GCA_013397865.1. NCBI lineage: Eukaryota > Metazoa > Chordata > Aves > Passeriformes > Corcoracidae > Struthidea > Struthidea cinerea. The sequence continues at coordinate 56,322 of VZTI01004290.1, forward strand.
TTATATCCAATACCTTTTGTGGGTAGAATTGCCTGCCCGGAAGCTCCTGCTTCGTTCTGCTCCCTCAGGCTGCATGCAGACAGAGACACAGATAGTGATTCCTTGTTGTCTAGTTGCATCAGTGGGAGCATGCTTGTGATCCTGCACAGTTTTTGCATGGCTGGATTTTCTTCTCCAAGAAGTCAGGGCCTTGGAGAGAGGAAGGCAGAATGGTGCAAACATTGGGGTTTCCAGGACACAGAAAGGGACATGTGCCAGGGCAATACTACTTGATTCTGTATTTTAGGGGTCTGTGTTTAATGGTGATCTTATCTGTCTGACTCTACTAAGAGGTCCTCTCCCTTGAAGCACAGAAAATCCACAAAATAACCAAATTTTATCACAAAGAGTTACAGGTCATATGCGTGCTTTTGACCTGCACTGAATGTATTTAGCTTTATGACTTTCTGTTTCATCACAGGCTTCATATTTAGCATATGAGTTATGCCTTAATTGTAACTCTTAGTTTCCTCTACAACCTATTTGGATACCTTGTATATCACAGAGTCTGTATATTTTATTAAACAACAGCCCTCAGAACAATTAAAATTGGTGGACATTTTCTCATTGGTCTTTAGGTGACGTGGAATATATTCCATAGCTCAACTAATTGCCTTGCCCAGGTCAGAGGACAGTGCTATTGAATGAAATAACAGCAGATAAAGTCACAGAACAAAGAATTGAGCTGGACTGATCTTGGCTATTTGTTTCAGATTTTACAGAATACCATAACCATTTTGGCCTTACTATTTAAATATTTAAAGCACATTCTAAAATTTTATCTTTAGATTCACTCAGCCTTCCCAAAAGTCTGTCACTGAATTTGACTGCATCAATTGGAAAGAGATAAAATCTTTCCAAAAACTCCAGCTTATGAAAGATATACTACTTTTGTAATATGTTATATTTATGGAATGCTGTTTCAGTAAATGTGAAATAGACTTCTAATCCATTCCAAGGACTTCAAAACATTTGGCATAAATCAATACAAGAAAACGTATTGAATATCAGTCGGGACTGTGGATTTTATTAAAACAAGTTATTATTTTAGAGGATTGTTAGAGAAATGGTGAAATAATGTTCCTTGGATAGTTGGGTTTAGTATAAAAAAATAAATTTCTATTATATTTTGTTTAAATTAATAAAATAATGTATAGACTATTAGAATATATATACACTATTATTTTAAGGATATATTTAACAGTATATAAAATAATTATCATCCTAAACTGATATAAGTAAGCATAACTAATGCCTGTTTTCAAGGGCATGGTTACAAACTGAGAACCTAGTTCCTTTGGATACCACCTGGAACATCCTGATCTTTACAAAGAATAACCCGTGCAAGCCTATGGAGCCTTTTTACTTCTAAGAATAAGATATTTACTTTGAAGGTGATGCTTTCAGTTGTGCTTAATGGAAAGTATTAATAACAACTCATGTCTAAAATGTGTAAGCCCAACAGCTATTCTTTATAGTACTAACTCAGGTATGTGCTTTAGGTGAGTGCCATCTTACATTTTCCTCAGTACTTTTGGCTGGTTTGACTTGTGAACCTAGAAAAGCAATTGACAATTATTTGGAGGGGGGTGTTCTACATTTTAAATCTGGTCTAGATTCTGCTGTTCTCAGAATTCACTTCCTTTTTTTTAATATTTAAAATAAAAAAAACCCAAAACCTGATTTTATTATCCTCACTTTCAGTCAAAAAAGATCCAAGCCCAGCTGAAAGAGCTTCGTTATGGGAAAAAGGATTTGGTTTTTAAGGTAAGTTTTATTTTACTATAGTTAGATGAAGTATTAGAGTAAATATAGTATTGGAGTAAAGTAGGAATATGACAGCTGCCTTTATTATTGCAGTTCTAAGGAATAATTTTGTTCTGAAAAGAGCACAAAACACCAAGACAGACTTAATACCATAATGCATTTTCAGAAATATAATATACTTATGTCTATATTTATGTGCTCACAAGAAGCAAAATTCTAGGTTACTGCTGATGAATGAAACCTGTTGCCCTATTCCATACATTCTGTAAAATGTTTTTCATCTTTCTAACTGAACGATACAATATTTTACAGATGCTTCTTGTTTTTCCTTCAATTAGCAGTCCTCCATGGCAAAGTCAAGTATCGTTAACATTTAAAGCAAATCTTTGTGTTTATGATAAGCTTGAGCTATGTAATGTTCCTTAGGTCTGAAGGTTTAAGAAAAAGAAGTGTCTGTTGCTCGAACAATCCAAATCTGTTCTAGCTAGCACATTTTAAAAAAATAATAAAAATTTTAAAAATAAAGGAGGGGAGGACAGAACATAAAGACATTGCTGAAGGGCATCAAGTCCTTGTTAACGAAGAGAGAAGTTAATCCCTGTTAAAGGAGGAGGAGAGAGATGCAGGTCACCTGACTGAAGACTGTTAATGGTGGAGTAGTCCTTTTATTTATTCCCAGCATAAAGGATAAAAATTAAGTAGTCATCTTCAAAGTGACTAGACCTAGAATTGCTTACAAAGTCATTCATGTCAATATGCATTCCAAATTGTCTTCTGGAAGTGTTTGAAGTGTTTAACTCTCTCTACTGTCTCTCTATTTTATATGCAGTGCTGTAAATATAGAAAAATATAGGCCATTTAAAAGACACAGTGTGATTTCTGTGCTCTTTTTTTTTTAATGCATAGGTTGATTCCAAGTTTTTTCAGGAACTTTTATTTCTGGTCTTCATAAGATCAAAACCAGGGAAACACATTTAGAGACAAAAAAAAAAAAAAATAGATCTAGGCATTTAAATTTTAACTCCTTCTAGCATTAACAAAAATAACACATCTTTCGTCAAATTCAGTATAATGGAGAGCTTGAGCAGAGGTAAAGATGAAAAATTCTATTCTTGCCTAGGTGTGAAAGTTTTTCTTTGGCTGAAGCAGTAGGATTGTTCAGCACTAGTATCTACTTGTTGCTTTCATTATGCTAATACACGGTGATCCCAAAAATGGATCTGAGTTATGCTAGGGTGTATACTAATGCTTAGCAAGGGAACTCTTGCTAAGTACTACCCACCTGGAATAAGCTTACAGAAGATGAAAAAGAAAATGGGAACATAAACAAGTGAACATGGCAGAAAGGCTGTCCAGCAAGTTACTGGCATGCATGCAATGAAATCCACCTTCTCCTAATCCTAGTTCAGTAAACTATAACAATGTAGTAGTTGAGGTACACATGTAAAGAACTGTACTAATGGAGAAAATGCATCTAGTGTGAATGGGAATAGACGTGGTCTCATCTGACTGGATATGCCTTTCTCCACCATAGTCTCCACTTCAAATCCTTGGAGACTTATCTTCTGAAGACTTTGTCTACATTTGACCACATGAATTATGCCTTAAGGTCCTTGATTTACATTGAATATACATAGTTCTTGATTATGAATGAATACTAGAGCCACCAGCTGAGATGTAGGTCCCAAGTTAGGTAGTGTGGGTTCTCCTCTGAGTGCTCTTATTGCAAAATAAGGGTAGTTACTTGCCTTCTATGGAAACTGTAATCTAATGTAATTAAAAACACTCTGAGGACTTTAGATGGAAAATATTAGTGAATTGTGGATTCCAAAGCTCCACATACTGAGAACTGGATGTGTAAACACTTAAAACATCTCTTGACCATGTGCAATTTCGTATGAAATTGACTGCCTGCTTTGCTAATTTGATACGTCCTTTATATGTAACCAGAAATATTTTTGCAGGTTTATTCATCAGTCTTTTTCCTGACCAAGAAAATTTGATTTATGAAGCAGAGGGAGCAGCAACCATATGCTATCCTCCTAAATCATGTGAGATGGGGGGAGGGTAGGTTCAGTGCACTTGTTTGTGTGTGTTTCATGTCTGAAGACAGACACACTAAGCAGAGTAGAAGCCATTTAGTATAGGCTGGAAAGCTTTTTAAGCATCTGCTTGTGCTGGCTAGAAGGTAAACCAGTGGGAAGAATTAACCCCACACAAATACCTTGCGAAAGATTTCAAATTGCAGCTATAATTTATAGGAAAATTACAAAAAAGACAATAATATAGAAACACTGGCTTAAACTGACAAAGTCAGAACATGACCTGTTGGTCAGGGTGGTGGTAGCAGTCCAATTAAATGGTGGTTGCAGTCCCATTGGAGTGATGGATGTGGTCTTGTCCAAGTAGTGATCCTGTGGAAAGGTCTGGTCCCTCTCTGGAGGTCCAGTGGTGGTGGTAGAGAGCTCTTGTCCTCTGGGAATCCAGTGGTTGGTGTTGTGCTGTCCCAAACCCCAGGTTATATAGAGGCAGGAATGTTCAGTACCTCCCCCAGGGTGGGGAATTTCACATTTGGCTGATGTAATTCTAAGAGTCATTCTGAGGAGTCCTTGATGGCCCATTAGCAGAGATGGCCCCCTCAGGGTGGCTGCTGCTTCCCCAGAAGGAGTTATCACAGTTGAGTCATGGCAAAGATAGAGAAACACTGCTCCACCCATCTAAACCGCTCATCAGAAGGTAATGTAGATGGGGGTAGAATACATACTTTGGTTACACCCCACAGGACACCCCAGGACACTACTTGATCAGAGAGAGGCTGCTACGTTTGGGCAAGAACAGGCGATATTTCATTTCTAATTGCTTTGATACTGGAAACATAACAGATTTAATGTTAGCATTGCTGTTGAGGCTGGTTTATGAAGCTCTTACTCTTTCTGATAAATGAAATGGATGGCTGGTCTTCTGCCAGCACAGCATGCATGTTTGGAATAAAATCCTGGCTGTTAGCTACTTTCATGTTACTGGACTTCTACATTTTCTCCTTCCACTCCCTTCCCACCCCATTAAACTTCTTTTTTCTGTGTGGCTTACTGAGGACTTTTGGGAAGTCTGCTCTCCATATAGCTCTGAATGTTGAAAGCTTCTTGGAGCAGTTCACCAGAAGGATGTAAGCTGCAGGCTATGAGATTTCTATGGGGCATGAAGGAAAGCTGCAGTTCATGTCCATCAAACTAAGGCTTTCTCTGGAGGAATTCTGCAGATATATGTGAAATAAGTAGGGAGGCATTGTTTGACTTTTATTTTGCATAATCTACATCAAGAAACTATTTCTTAAATTCTGGTAACTATTACTGTCAATGGCTCTATTCTGAACTAGACCTCTGGGGATTAAGTGGGAGAGGAAGAGAAAAGAGGGGGGGAAAGCAGCTTTCTCCTTAACATTCCAGTGAATTGGTAGATCATATCCTCTTTATCATATCTTACTTACACTTCTTATGTTTTCACAGTGTTTTATAATCTAGCTGATTAATTAGGGAGCATATATGTGTGTATGTTTATATTTTTAACTCTCCCTATGTGATATAAAGCCATGGGACATATAAGAAATGAGCATCACAAAAATTAAGTCATGTACCCAAGGCTAGAGAGGTTGTCAGTATCTCTACTGAGGTCATAATTTGAGCTCCTGTTGCTGTCAGATTTCAGTCCCTTAAAGCATGCCGCATGTCATCCTTAAAGAATTGTAAAGAGTTGAAATTTGCTTTGTATTATAATGAGAAAACCAAGAAATTATTAATAAAAATTGCCACTGAATGTTCTTAATTTTATCACTGCCTTTCTAAGTAGGTACTTATTAGTTCTGAATGACACTACTCTTAATTGCAAATAATTTAAATTATCATCCTAAATCCCTGATTCAGTGAAGTACTCCTAAGTTTAAGTGCTTTGCTAGACTGAGGTCTGCATTAATTTCAGGCATTACAGACCACTTCTTTTTTAAATTACTCCTCCTTCATTAACTGTCTTCCCATTATTAGGCTATATTGTCCTGGAAGAAGTCTCATGTTTTACTAAATTAGAAAGGAATTAAAAAGAGTTTGTTTTTTTGTTCATGAAATGCCAGCATGTATAAATGATAGTAATAAGAGATGAAGAAAATTAAATCTAGCAATGACTTTCAATGTCAGTTTATACAAGTATCTTGTATTATTGAAATTTCTCTTGTAAATTAAAAAGGTGACCATGCTTCAGTGCTATGGTTTGAGTATATCTTTGTTTGCTTTTTTCTAAGGCTTTTGCTTTAGAGTTTTAGACATATTTGATCTACTGCTTCATCTCTTTTCCCTTTGGTTGTTTAAATTCTAAGACAAAATATGTTGACAGTCCTAGAAAAACAAGAAAAAGGTCAAATGTGAGTAACAACTAACAGCACCTGACCTACCAATGTACTTAATCTTTGTTCCATGGTAGAATTTAACTTCAAATAAGCAAGCAAATAGGATTGGCTATTACAACAAATAATACAACACCTTAACACTTATTACCTTACAACAAATAAAGTAACTGCTAATAGGTATTCTGTAGATGGTTTTACCATGAGTGATGTGGTTTATCATTTTGCACCTTCCTCTGAGGAGCAAACCATGTTTGATCCAGTTAGGTACACAGACATGATCAGTTTCTGCTGAAACATTGCTGTCAGAGTGGGTGTTTACTGAATAACGATCTGCTCTTGGCCCTGGGGAGTCTTAAGGCTTCTCCACATGTTCAGAGCCACCAGGTCCCCAGTCAAGAGCGTTAAACTAGAGGATGTCTGGGAAGTCCAGTGCATGACTGGAGTCAGTGGCATCAGGAGCAGCAGAGGTACACAGAAATGGCAAGGCAGGCAGGATTGTAGAGGGCATGACTGGCAGAGAGGAACAATGGACGGAAGAGAGAGGAAGGAGGGAGGGCAGTGAAGAACCTTGCTCTCAGCGCTTGACAACCTCTGCTGCTCGTTATAGTGGTTTAGCTTGTTTCTATGATGATACTCTTGAACTCACAAGTTTCTTTGAAGTGCAGCTTCACAAAGTAACAGGACTGTAATTTACCTTCAGTAGTCTTTTATACTTCTCAATAATGTTTCAAGTACTATGAGTGCTCAATACCTCTAAAGGACTAAGGACCATATCACTATTGCAAATTTAAAGTCAAAACCATTTTCCAAATTCTTTGAAGCACCTAGTTCTACACAAATTAAGTCATTATGTGGCGTGTGAAAATAATTTAAATCATTTGCTATGGTAGAGTCAAATACAAAACTATGTGAAATTATTTTTGCATCGTGTTGACTGGATTTGGTAAATATCTATACCATCCCTCCCTCTGAAGTAAAACCGATGCCATGTGTTTTTCCCTCCCTATTAGCAAAGTTGATTACATGCTACAGTAAACTGATTTCCCAGAATTTTAAATTACTTATTTCTCTAATGAAGACAATGAGATTCTACATTACATACAGAGAAAGAGATTAAATAATTAAAGAAAAACAAAGGGAAAAAACCCCAAACAAACAGAAAACCACCAAAGACCTGCTTTGGCAGAGAACTTGTGTAAACATTAAAATTGCTTTGGTGCTCAGTGTGGTGATGCACATGTAGCCACTACAGAAGTGATAATACGCAGTGTTTTATAGTTATTAGTATCAGTTATTAACATTGTACAGTTTAATTTATTGGCTATTCTCACCCTAAATCAAATCCTCTTGAGGCACACACTGGACTTCCCCATCCTCCCGCATTACCCAGATGGTGGTGGCATGGGGCACAAGATGTTTCCAGTCATCCAGTGGTTGCTTCCAGCATTGTGAGCAAATGGCGTTTGCCTTCAGGGTTTTGGTGGAGTGTGACGCACTCTGCCATGCCTCTTGGTACATGAGCATCTGTGTGATGTACCCTCATAACCAGATTCTTCACCTGGGCATCAGTCTTGCCACAATGTGGCAGCCCAGATGGGCTTACCTCTACAATGACAATCTTCTGTTGCAGAAGAATTAAACTATTGGCCATTTTTCTCCTTAAGCCTGTCTAAAGACAGTTGGATAGCTTTCACCTCTGCAAACTGACTCGATTCATCTTCTCCTTCAGCAGTTTCTGACTTGTTCTAAGGAATTCCATACAGCTGCTTTCCATCTCTGATGTTTTTCCACAAGATGGCAGGATCCAGCAGTATAAACAAGGTATATTGCTTCTCACTTTCTGGTAATTTATTACGTAGTGGGGCCTCTTCAGCACATTACCTTCTTCTCTGATGACATTCTAAAATCTTTGCCCTCTGGCCAGCCCGTGATAATTTCTAAGATTTCTGGACAACTGGGGTATCCTATATGAGCTTTTTGTGTGATTAGTGCAACCCACTTACTCCATGTACAGCATCTGTTGCATGATGTGTAGAGGAGACCCTTGTTTTGAACATCCAACCCAACACAGGTAACCAGGTTGCAAAAGCAGCTGTGTTTTCAGCACTAATCACTTCTGCAAACAGCTCAAAACCCTTCATAAGCTGCCAGTATCTCTTTTTCAGTTGGAATACAGCCAATTTCAGATCTTCTGTATCCCCAACTCCAAAAATCTAGGAGTTAACCTCGAGTCTTCCATGGTGTTTTCTGCCAGAGGCTCCAGGTAGGGCCATTCTCTCCAGGTGCATTATAGAGCACATTTTTTACATCTTGCTCTATTCAGACTGGCCCAAGGGCTACTGCTTGCTTTGTTCAAAAGCTTGCCATTGCTCAGGGCCCCATTTTAAATCATTCTTCTTCTGTGTCATTTCATAGAGTGAACGGCTTGGAGGGCTTACAGTCAGACTAATTTGGAATGTGCATTCTCCAAAATCCTACAACACCTAAAAAACCTTATGTTTCTTTCTTGTTAGTTGGTGGAGGCATGGCTGTTACCTTATTATTCACATCCATTGAGATCTGATGATGTCTATCTTGCCATTGCCTGTCGCTTGGCTTTTGCCTCGGGAAAGCTTGATGTTTGGGGAAGCCACAGTGACCTTCCTGAAAGCTTTCTAGTCAGCCTTCGGCTGTCATTATTTGGGCTGCACTGCGTTCCCGGCCGGGGAAGCTAGCCTCGAGGCCGCCTGATGATGCGGCCACCAAGCACCCAAGGGCGAAGAAGAACAAGAGAGGGCTTTTCATATGGATTCCGAAGGGTTTATTCTCCGAATGGTGCAGGGACAAAAAAGTGAGGGTCCAGGGCTGTGCAAGCCCATAGATACAGGCAGCAAATGGGGTGGAGCAACAATGAACAACCAATAAGAAACAGTCCAGTAGGCGGAACTGCAATATCAACAACCAATAACATTAACTTGTGGGAGGGAACAAGAAAAGGGAGCCAGTAGGGNAGGGCTGTGCAAGCCCATAGATACAGGCAGCAAATGGGGTGGAGCAACAATGAACAACCAATAAGAAACAGTCCAGTAGGCGGAACTGCAATATCAACAACCAATAACATTAACTTGTGGGAGGGAACAAGAAAAGGGAGCCAGTAGGGGAAGACAGAATGTTCTAGAATGGGGGATGCTGCTTCAGGCTTCCTCGCCACCCACCGACATGCTTTCCGACTCGGACTCATCAGCCCATTGGATGGCAAGGGCTTGAGGGGCATTAGGTTGCCACAACCCCATAGCAGGTTGGGTCGCTGCAGCATCTCCCCTGTTTTTGTTTATTAATTTGAACAAAAGATGCTTAAAAAAAGATAACGACAAGACTATTAAGCAAACAACAAAAATAATTTTGGAAAAGGTTTTTAAAATTGATTAAGTCCATCTGGATAATCCCCAATTGTTGAACAAGTTCTCGAACCAGTCTTCACCTTCTTGCCGCAGTTGTTGGACTTGTTCTTTGATATTTTGAATGGAGGCATGGATGCTCTGGCTGTGTGACTGCAGGTCGAAGCAACAAAGTAGTTCAAATTCCTCACATCCATGCCTGTGCACAAGCAGGAGAAAGTTGATGGTAGCGCAATTTTGTAACGTTGCGTGCCTGGTAGACTCTTCGTCCAGGAACTCGCTTAGGGCCTTTGAGGTATAGTTGGCTTGCTTACCTAGCCAACACTCAGTATGGTTTATCTGGTTTATAATGCTCTGGCCGCGGCTGCCCAGGGGAGAAAAATGGAAATTGCTACTCTTTTCGAATAAGGCCAGGACATTATCTCCGAATCACGATCTTCTTTTATTGTTTCAATTGACCTTTTATTTCTGAGGCTATTCTTTTTAGAGGTCCAATCAATTAAATGTTTTTATCAGGAGTTAGCAATGCCAATTGCCCTAGGGTGCAGGGTCGTCCTTTCAGATGAGAGGGGATTCCAGCCCAAGCTCGGTCACCACAGATGAAAAATACTCCCTTTGGGAGTACTCTGGGTTCTTTCATGGACAAAGTCGGTATAGGCGCTGTGTCATTGCACCAAGTTGGAATTCTATAGATTTGATTGTTAGGTGTTACATCCAAAATGAGTGGTTTTCTCTCGCTACCTGCCTCATACCATTCCCAGCCTCTTAATTTATAATCAAAGTTTATGCAATAGATTGCTTTTGCTGAATCCACTAAAGCCAATTCTTGGGGTTCTTGTGGTGCATGAGGGTAGATCTTTGTCCAAGAGTCCCAGGAACGAACCGGGTCGGGCTTTTTCCCTGTGAATGGATACTCATTTGGTTGTAATGGAATCCCTACCAGGCATGTGGACATAGGATCTTCTGCGCTGCTCATCGACAAGCAAAGTCCGGACTGGTTCAGTGTCGCTGTTACGTCTGAGATGCATAAAGAAAATGACATGGAGTCCAGGCTCATGAACAAGTGGAAGCCGAAGCTTTAGCTTTAATAATTTTCTGACTACTTGATAGGATAGATCACAAAAAGTGTGTTGAATGGCAATAGGTAATTGGTTCCTTGGCCATCCACCCCTTGAGAGGATTGGCCAAGTCCTAAGATACCTATTCCAAAATATTTTCAAAGTCAAAGCCATAGCAATCTTGCAAAACAGCCTGCGGGTGCAAGAAGTTTATGAAACTGTGACCTTGTTTAAAATAGTTTACATAGGAAAGACAGTCTTCTCACAGAATATTGAGAAAAGGCTGAAGAATTTCTAGCTTTTTAGCACCTACAGTTCAGGGCCTTTGCCAAGGTGGTCCAAACGTTGGCTTTCGGTTGGGGAATTTTCCATCCTTCTTGCATCAGAGACAGGACTCTCATCAGAAACACAAAAAGAAGAGCAGTTGCCATGATAGAGTAACGTCTGTAACATACAACAAGAATAGTTACACACTTTCCCTTATTGACCTCAGTTATTGACTCTATTCAATTACTTCACATGACTTCACTCCTTGGAGAAGGGAAGTCGTCATCTGATGTTACAGGGGTTTTTTCTAAAACAGGTTTGATCCACTTCCCAGGGATCCATTTCGGACCGGTGGGAGTGGATACACAACCATACCCTCTACCAGATGTAAGAAGTTAGTATGGTCCTTGTATTTTTTGGGTCTGTGGATCTTTTACAAGGACTGGAGGTTTTTCCCTCCACTTTAACTTAAGATTGTCATTGAAATGTTTGACCACAGGTGGATTGGGGTCTTCAAAGGAACAATTTAAAAAGTTCATTGTGAATAAAGCTTTCCCTAACCACACAACTGGGGTGTTGGTTTCACCTCCATTTTTTTGTTGCTCTAAAATTCTTTTTAGCATCTGATGTGATTTTTCTACAATAGACTGTCCAGTAGGTGAGTGAGGTATTCTGGTCTTGTGTGAAATGCCCCAATCCTGAAAGAACTTATGCAGAGACACTGACGTATACGTGGGACCATTATCCATTTTGATCTCACTGGGGATACCAAGGGTCAAGAAAGCCTGGATTAAATGATTTGTCACGTCTTTGGCCTTTTTGCCCCACATGCGCTGAGGTGAAGACCGTGCCTTAAAAAGTGTCAACAGATACGTGAACATACTTTTGTCTTCCAAAGGCAGGGATATTAGTGACATCCATTTGCCATACCTCACAACTGCTAAGGCCTCGGGATTTACCCCGTGCCTAATGCTGGTACTTGGTACTTTTGACAGTTGGGGCATGTCAGCACTATAGCTCTTCCTTGACTCCTGGTAAGGTGAAACATTTGTACAGGAGCTGGAACGTTCTGATGGAACATGGCATGACTCACTTTAGCTTGTTGGAATAAGTCAGGGAGTGTCACTTTCTGTAAGGGCATTGCTAGCTGGTCCGCCCTTCAATGGCCTTCTGCTATAAACCCTGGAAGCTCTGTATGCGATCTTATATGCATGACAAAAAAGGGTTGCTCTCGGTGGGAAATTAAATAGGTAAGTTTCGAGAGCAATGCGTAAATTAGCGGATTTTTGATTTCAGCAGCTCAGTCTGCTCTCAACACCACTCCAGCTACATATGCTGAATCAGACACTAAATTGAAAGGCTGATTGAATCTTTCAAATGCCCTAACAACGGCTGCTAATTCCGCAACTTTCTCTGATCCTGAAACTTTCTGGACATCGGATTCCCACTTCCTAGTCTGAGGTCTCTCCAAGTCATCAGTGACTTATGAGACCTGCCAGAGCCATCTGTGAAAACCGTTAGAACATTTAATGGTTTATTATTCTGAATGGATTTTGGAATTAATTTGAATGTCGAATTAAACAATTTATGTTTAGGAGAATGTATAGAAATTTGTCCAGGGTAGGAATCGAGAGCAAACGGCAAATATACATTATTCTGCATAAGATGCTCAAGAGCTTCGCTAGTGGTGGGCACCTAAATGCATGTAAAATCACATCCAGCCAGGGTGCAAAGGCGTGACCTCGCTTTAATAATGAGTCTTGCCATTTGTTCCTGTGGTGTGGTGATACTTTTGGATGGCTGGTGCGAGAGGAAAACCCACTCGATAATTAGCAAGGGGTCCCTCTGTACCTCATCCCATTGAAACACAAGCCCATAGAGGTATGGCATTACTCCCAAAATGATGAACTGGAATGGTAATGTTGGAGCACACCGATGGGCCTGCCTTGAATATAATGCTTTCTGAACCTTTTCGATTGAAAGGTGCGCTTCTGAGGTTAGTGATCTGGGCGAGTTTAAATCATCATTACCACTAAGAAGGTTAAACAATGGTGCCAAGTCCTCAGTTGTAAGTCCCAAGAGTGGTCAAACCCAATTTATCGAACCACAAAGTTGGTGGAGTTCTTGGAGTGCCTTTGGCTTGTCATTGATCACAATCTGTTGAGGAGCAATCGTCTTATCTGAGATCAGGAGCCCTAGGTATATCCAGGTGCTAACCTTTTGGACTTTCTCCTTCTGGTTCTCAAAGCCTTCTGCTTGAAGTGCTGAAACAACTTTAGTTAGTATCCAGTCCAGATATGATTAACTTGGGGTACAAATCAAAATGTCATCCACATAATGCATAATTATCGCCTTGGTTGCAAGATTTCGGATAGGGGACAGCACGCGTGCGATGTACCACTGGCAAATTGTCGGGCTGTTCTTCATTCCTTGTAGCAAGACTCGCCAGTGGTAACGTTGCATGGGAGCTTCTCGGTTGATGGAAGGAACCAAGAAGGCAAACTGTGGTACGTCGTTCAGGTCTAGGGGAATTTGAAAAAAACAGTCTTTAATGTCTATCATGGCCAATTTCCAGTTTCTCGGGAGCATAGAGGGTGATGGCATCCCCGGCTGCAGGGGGCCCCATGTCCTCAATGATGTCATTAATCCTTCGCAAATCATGGAGGAGGCGCCACCTATTCTTCCCCGCCTTTTTGATAACAAAGACTGGGGAATTCCAGGGGCTATTAGATGGTTCTATATTGCCCTTTTCTAATTGCTCGTCCACTAGTGCATTGAGTGCACTTAATTTATCCTTTGAGAGAGGCCACTGATCCACCCACACAGGTGTTTCTGTTTTCCAATTCAGTCGTTGGGTGGGGCGCTCCACAGTGGCCCTCATTGAAAATCCCGTGGATTAGATGTCATTTCCATCCGGGTTCCCCACTGGGACATGAAGTCCCTGCCCCACAGGGTGAAACTGGAATTGACTACAAAGGGATGAACAGATGCTATCCGTCCTTCTGGGCCCTCTGTTTGCATCACGTTTGCTCCTTTGAGCTGGCGAAGAACCCCCTATACCCGATACGAGGCCATCCACTGCTTGCAGCTCCCAATGTAACGGCCACTCCATGGACGAGACAACCGTTACATATGCCCCCGTATCTAACATACCTGTGAGATTGTCGTGGGGTGACTTTAT
>VZTI01004291.1:7443-93579 GCA_013397865.1 Struthidea cinerea
TCCAGAATGCAATGCTTAAGCACTTCAGACACTTCAGAATATGGGGTTCTTGCTATCAGCCCTTTCCAAAGGCAATAAATACTTTTTTATTAAATTCTATTAATTTTTATTGGACCACACAACAGGTGATTCATTATGTTAATAAGAATCCACAGCCAAACGTCCGCAAGCTCAATATGTGCAATACTTGCAGATGGACATTACATCAACTAGCTTTTCCATTTGACTGATTAGTCACTCAAAATACTAACTTGAGCACTTGTCTTCTTCTGTTTGTAGTGGATCCTGAAAGACAAAACCCCACAAAAACCATAACTAAGTCTTCCCATTCCCTCTGCACCCTGGGGTAATTCACAGGGAGAAAAGTGGAAAAGGAACAGTTAACATGTATTCCCTTATCAGTTCCAGTTTCACCAGTTAGAATGAAATTAAAATAATCAGAGAATAAAATTTAAATACAATTCAACTACATGATAATGAAGTATGTTACAGAAAAAAAACCCCATATAGAACAGAAAATACATCTACATGGTGCTATAGGTAAGAAAATAAAGAAAAAATCCCCAACTACAAAAGCTAACAATAGGGAAGGGAGACAACAAAGAGAAGGGATCTGAACTAATTTAAAAACTTTTCCACTTTTCCACTCACGCAGTTATTCATAGACTGGCATTGCAGTTCACAAGACATCTGAGATTCATTTGCTAAAAGGAAGGAAGGAAGGAAGGAAGGAAGGAAGGAAGGAAGGAAGGAAGGAAGGATGACATGAATCATTAGGAATCACCAGGCAGTGGCGCAGTGGCACAGTGGCATTACACACACGTCTCACTCGCTACAGTGATTTCACAGCCTAGAAATGAACAAGGAAACCAGAAAAATGGCTTGCCTCTGCCTTCCTTCTGCTTTACTTTGACTGTTGTCGGTGCGAGGTTAACACAGTGCTGCACTCAGTTCTTTCTACCATGGGTAGTAAAGGAGCAAACCTACCCAGAGCTGACAGCATCAGGTTGTTCCCTCTCACAGCAGTGTCAGATGGACGAGTCCTTATTGCAGAATGGGGTGGGCACTGGGTGAGACCATCAGAACACTCACGCCATTTCTGGACATTTGTGTCACTGACATCTCCAGAAAGAAGTAGTTAGTGGAGGTCAGAGGATGTCATAATGTTATTGTAGTTGCATTGCCTTAAGGTTATGTGAGTTCCCAACATATGTAGTGAGGATTTATGTCTATCTTCTGAAGTATTAGTTAATTTAACAGCATATTCCTCTGCCCACAAAACCAGAGCTCTAAAATACTGCAGTGGTCTCCATGGAAATAGACAGTACCAGCCCTGTCTACTGGTGGTAATATTTTTAGTAATGAAGGAATTAACATTTTATTTTTGTAGAGGCATTTTGGAATAAAACCATTTTATCTTTCAATTCCTCACAGTCTCTTGCACATGGAAATAAGTATGGCAGCTGTCCACAACGTCCGTGCTCTCCTCTCCTTACCTTCCTTTCCCCAAAAGAAATAATTCTTTTGGGGTTTTCTTGTTTGCTTGATTGGTTTGCTTTGGTTTGGCATTTTTATGTAAGGGCTGGCAGTTGCAGCAAGGTCTTCCTGCAGAGAATTTTAAAAAGAAGGTTTTTTTCTGTTTTCTATTGCTGATACAGGCCAGGATGCCATTGGTCTTCTTGGCCACCTGGGCTCACTGCTGGCTCATGTTCAGCCACTGCCAACCAGCACCCCCAGGTCCTTTTTCCCCAGGCAGCTTTCAGCCACTCTTCCCCCAGCCTGTAGCACTGCAGGGGGTTGTTGTGACCCGAGCGTAGGACCTGGCATTTAGTCATGTTGAACCTTTTACTGTTGGCCTTTGCCCATCAATCCAGCCTGTCCAGATTCCTCTGCAGAGCCTTCCTGTCCTCCAGCAGATCAGCACTGCCACCCAGCTCTGTGTCATCTGCCAATTTACAGAGGGAAGTCACGTCTGAACAAATCATTTATCTATTGCAGCCAATTACAGTTTTATTCGGTCCTTGACAGTAGAACCACGTGGTAGGAGCACTAGGACTATTGAGTTTCCTTTTAAGTTTTCTTTTTTTGTGGGTTTGGTTTTGTTTTGGTTTTTTTTTTTCCCCCCCAAACAGCTCACATATCTGCAATGGTAAGACAAAAAAGGAAAAAGAAAGGAAAAAAAAAGGAAAAAAAAAAGGAAAAAACCCCAAAAACAAAAACAAAAATAAACTTTTTTTGAACCTTTGTGTTGTAGGCTGCCTTCCAGAAAAAGGATAATGAGAGATCTGACCCTGACTGCCCTTGAGGAACCAAGTGGCAAGAAAGGGTATTTCATTAAGTATTAATTTCTGTTTTCTTCTGGGGAAACAACACACAATCTGTGGTAAGGAGAAGAATTAGTCTGCTCAATTTTCATTGCAGAAATGCTGGATTCTGTTTTCCTCCATCCACTAGAAGGCATTCCATTTGTGTCCAAGATCTTCCTCATTGTCTTCAATGCCATCACTTCTGGCTTAAGGAAGAATCCAACAAAATAGTGGTGGGAAGCAAGATTGTGAAATAAAGAAAGCTGCTGAAGTGTTTTGTTTCTGGGTTTGAAATCTCTCTGTTCTTTGCATTTGGGAACGTGACAGTGTCAGAACTGTAGAGATGTTGCAGGTTCCTCAGAAGAAAAATGTATTTCAGACTAAGCTTCCCCATGTAATATTGTATTTGCCCCCAAGGTGAAGATGAAAAGCTGATCAATTGTCCTCTCTTTTGGTACAAAGGTGTATGAACTAAGGCAAGTGTGTCTGAAACCCTGGCCCTTGTTCAGAAGCACCTGCACTGAGAGCAGTGCAAACTGGCAGCTATAGCAAAGGCCTGTGTAAATGAGGCTACTTTCTGAGCGCAGCATGGAGGGAAAGATCAATGTCACAGCAAGCAGCTTTTCCCCCACTGTATCTCAGCTTCTGGTTGTCATGGGCTCAGACCTCCTCAACCAGAGAAAGTGTCTTCTTTCCTTATGGTCCATGAACTTTTCATCCCGGAATATGTCTAGCAGTTTTTGAAGATTAGGTTTTAAACAGGTTAAAAGAACCCTGTGTCAGTGATGTTAACTCAATCAAACTACATTTCTTTATGGCCAGAACCTGGCCCTGACTGGCTTGAACACCATGCACAATGCTGAGCAGTTGCAGAGGCTTTTAACTGGCTTTACATAAGAGCCTTCCTTTGAATTCGACATTAAAATCTGGTTCCATCCTCTTTGAGCCCAGCTGTGCACTGAGACCTGCAAGCATCTCAGTAGCTTTGACACCTCCAATTGCTCTGTATCTGCTTTTGGCAATTAGTGGTGCATCAGCTGCAGTTACAGAGTGACATTTTGCTGGCACCCATAGGGACGGCTGTTTTCCAGTCTCTTGGTGAAGACTGGGTTCAGCTGTCTACCCAAACACAACTCAGAAGAAGGAGAGATAGGATGGTTGCTCTCAAACCATCCTATTTAGCTTAATTTTTCTGAGAATTTAGCTTTATTTTTCTGAGCTCACCAGAAGTCCATTGTAATCACCATCAAGAGACAAGGAGTTGAACTGATGTTGAAGGCTTTGGCAGAGCAAGCTTAGGCAGAGCTGAGGCAGAGCCTATTTCTGAATTGTACAGCTCACAGCATCATCTCCTTTTTTTGGCAGATCCCAGTAGTGAATACTCATAAGACAAGAAGTACTACCAGGCGTACTTCTCAAGTGATATTGAATCAAAATAGCAAGTAGCAATTTGGCTGTCTGATATGGAGAGAGATGGCACACATTTGGGAACATCAAGTCCTAAGTGTCTCACAGAAAACAAGTGAGCTGGACTCAAGGCAGATTTGACACAGAAAGATTGCCAGCTGTTTTATTAGATCACCACTCCTTAACAGTATGTTTATCTCACCACTGCCAGCTTCTGAAATCTAGACATCTCACAAAGGGAAAAGCACTAGTTGCAGTCTCCATTTTGTTGGATGAGTACTCTTTTACTCTGCAAGACAAAAGGCTTGTCTGTGGCCACAAATAAGGAGATAAGCTTTATGTTCATGACAATAAATTCAAATCCTTTATCCCCTGGTATGTCCTTAATAGTGTTTTGGAAACAGATCTAGTTTTTAATTAGAGTCTCAGGAATTTAAAATTGCATTGCTGTCAGTGGAGCCAAGCAGCTGTCTCTCTCAAGAATGAAAAAGAATCAAAGAAAATTGTCCTAGCTTTGTTACAGATACACTAAGTAGCCACAGTTCTGCAGATGTCTTCTCTGAAAAGCAGCAGTATTAGGTGGGGTGGTAGCTGACCTTGAATAGTTCTCAAATAGTCAAGGGCTTTGAAGCAGGATGCAATGTCCTGTGAGAAATCAAAGACATCAACAGAATGGCATTTGGCATAACTTAAAACAATGAGGCTTAGGCTCAGCTAATCTGCCTGGGACCAGGAAAATTAGGTCCTGCTTTCTCCCCCAGAACCCACATAAGCGAAAAAAGGTGTCTCCTTCCCTGCCTCAGGTTTCGCATCTGTTGATGTTGGTCCTAATAAGTGTTCACACTTTGAGATGCAGAATCATGGTGTTTTCCTACAGCAATCTCTTGAAGTGGTATTTTTAGAGGAGCCTGAACTGCTCCAATTCTGTTCTTACTGCCGTCAGCCAGAATTTCGCTGGTAGAACTGTTAGCAGTCGGGCAAACCAGAATTTGATTGCAGCTGTCAGAGAGTGCAGTTAGGCCAGTGCTGTGAGGCTTTAAAATGTAACCCATGCTATCATAAGAGAAGATAAAAGCAAGAGGAGAGGAGGGAAGTAACACCAAGCAATCCAGCCACATGTCTGTTCTCCTACATGGAGTTCATAACATGGGCAGCAGCAAAATAATTAATTTATTATGGATGTGTTGCTAGCAAGAATAGCGTAAATTTGATAAATTTAATAGTGGACCCTCAACACTTTCTCTCTTTTCTTTCCTCTTCTAGGACCCTGCCATATCTAAGAACTCTTGTTACAAGAGTTGTTTTCAAACTATGGTTTCTTGACTGTTGTAAGGCCCCTGGAAGACAGTGAGAGTCACATCTGCCAACTCTGGAAAATAGGAAAGGGAAAAGCAAGAAGTTTTGCTCATTATATCAGACCTCCTCTCTAATTTTTCCCTCTCCTCAGTGTTACAATCTTACTGAAATCAGTGGTCACCTCTTCATTGTCCTCTCCCAGATTAAAGGAATCTGTTCTGCTTCAGGAGAAGCTTTGAATCTATGAGCAGGAATCTTGCTGCAGCAGTAGTGGATCTCTGCTGAGACATCTTCACTGCAGTTCCGTGTATGAGCCTGATGCTCCAGTGAAGACAGCTCTGTCTCCAGTCCTGAGCAGCACGGTGTCCTTATCCAGAGTTTAGATTTAAACTGAACAAAAGCAAGACTGGAAGGAGGAGGGGAAATACATATAAAAACCTGCTATTGACTCTACTGGTAGAAGCAAGCCTCACTCGTGCTGGCATTTAAACTCATGCCTGCTTCTTTCATAGTTTCAGCTTTCAAAATCTTTAAGTCCACAGGAGCTAGAAATCAGTTCTTCCCGAGTCCTACTCCTTGTCAATCATGAAAGACCAAAAAGGCCTTAGAGAGGGGCAAAGAACAAGAAACATGGTCTAGCAGAGCTACACATATACTTTCCTAATGCTCAGCTAAGCTCTAGGCCCTCAGAAAGGTCTGACACATCAGCGTAGCTGAAGTGCAGACTACTGGTAATGCATGTGGAAATATGTTTTCCTTCACTTACTACTCCTCTCAGGAAGCATACCTCCATGTACTCCAGGCAGGTATGGGAAACAAATCCCTTTTTAAACAAAGATGATAGGAAACTGCAGTACAATTTCTCTGCACCAGACTAAGAACTCTACATCTTTCAGTCTGCTGAACCACTAGCAGTTTGCTCTTTAGTCCAGTTCAACCCTTTAGATGCCTGTGCATGGATGTTAAGCATGAAAAAAAGGCTTCCTTTTAAAATGCCATATTGCCTACTGAAGCAGAGAACAAAACTTTCAGACCAAGGAACAGTATGATTCAGTGTTTCATTTATTTTGATGGATTGCTTTTTTTGTATTGTGTTAGTTGATTTGAAGCAAACCATGACTGAAACGGTGCAAGATCCACCTATTAGAAGAGCTCAGAAATATACTTCAGGACTTGATGGACTATTTAGTTTCCATGCACTTTCATCATCTTTTAGTTCTTCCCCTTCTCCAACACACGGAAGCACTCTGCACAAAAGGAGGAATGAAAGAGAGGTATTCGGCACTGCTCAAAGTTTTATTCAAGTGCCCCCTCCTGTGGATGTAGAGCTACATGCAGCCAAATAACAGTTTTAGAGGCAATTTAGAATTTTACTTGCGGTTAACCTAACGAAGAAGAAGAAGCAGAAATATTTAGGTGAAGGAAGTTGAACTTGGTCCTGTGAATGGGTCAGATTAGGCTGTCTTACACCACAGCTTTGGCTTTGAAAATACCTTTTGTTTTAAGAATAGGTGTTGGCTCTTGGATGTACTCCATATAGCACCTCCTTTGAAAATCATGGTTCACAGAAATGGTTATGCAAACTCAGTCCAACTCTTGACAGTAGTGTCAATGATAAGAGGAACAGTGACAGTCAGCGATTTTCTCTGGACCTGATCACATGAGCAAAAGTGCAAAACAAAACCATTGTGTGGGGGAAGAATAACCCAAGATGAGCTTGATCGCTGTCTATTGCAGAGTTATCTAGAAATGGAAGTCCTGACAAAAAACTCTATAGTTCAATCAGGGGAGACTTAACAGAAGCATATTCAGTATTCCTTCAGCCCATCTACAGTCACTAGAGAGTAAGAGATACTAATAGTGTCTTCTAAACGTGACCTTGGTCTCAAAAACCATTAGCTTACAAATTTCCCCAAAGGATCTGCTACCATTTTCCCTCTGCAGGACCTGCTCTTCACAAGCCAAAAATCTTTAATAAGCTGCTCCTCTAAAGAGGACGGAAGTGACAAAGCCAGGCCATGTGTGGCTGCCTGCTTTCCCTCACTTTCCCAGGAAGAGGCCTCCATCATAGACCAGTTTTGGGCAGAGCAGGAACACATCTGTGTTTGTGTAAGGTCTTATTGAGCTTGACCAGACTTACAGCATTGAATTCACAACCTGCGCCATTCGTGAATCTAGGATCACCACTGTGGCCAGATATCTGGTTGAACCCACACTATCTCTGCACCTGGGATCTCACTGAACATGACCAGACTTACAGTGCCTAATTGTTTACAATCAGAAATGAAGCCTCGATGAACCCAGCCCCTCTGATCTCTCAGGACCAACCAGATGCCAGAGTTTATCTTCTGCCAAATGTCTATACTCTTAATGCAACACCTATACACAGGAGAGAGGACATGGGGGGGACAGTGCCTCTCAAGGAGCTGCCCTGGCTGTGTCCTGGGCAGGTGTGCCCAGCAGGGACTCAAGAGATACAAAATGCCTGTGTGTCACTAACAGTTCTGGGAGCCATGACACATGGCAGCAGCCAAAAAGCTTTATAGCCGTGACACATGGCAGCATCTGCCATGGGGCTTGTGCCAGCCCCAAGAGTCCCTGGCGAAGCACATGGCCACACCTTAGCACAGCAGCCACAGGTGGAAAGGAGAGATGGATCTTAAAGATCGTACAGTTTAAAATCCCCTGCCATGGTCAGGGAACACCTTCCACTAGCCAGGTTGCTCAGGGCCACATCTAGCCTGGCCTTAAACACTGCCAGGGATGGAGCATCCACAGCTACCCTGAGCAACCTGTTCTGGTGCTTCCCCACCCTCACAGTAAAGAATTTCTCCTAATATCTAATTTAAACCTACTCTCAGTTTCAAGCCATTTCCCCCTTTTCTATCACTTCATGCTCTTGTAAAAACTCCCTCTCCATACTTCTTGTAGGCTCCCTTCAGGTACTGGAAGGCTGCTATAACCTCACCCCAAGGCCTTCTCCTCTCCAGCTGAACAATCCCAGCTCTCTCAGCCTTTCCTCATAGGAAAGGTGCTCCATCTATCTGATCATCTTTGTGGCCTACTCTGGATTTACTCTAAAAACTCTGCATCTTTTTTGTGCTGGGGCCCACAGAGTAGTAAATAGTACTTCAGGTGAAGTGTCACAAGAGTGGAGTAGAGGGCAAGAATCACCTGCCTCCACCTGTCACACTTCTTCTACAATATCGAAGGGGGTCATGTTAATGATGGCGACTCCTGCTTGCTTCTATGAAGATCTCCTTGACATCTTTGTGTTAGATGCTAACATGAATTCAGCTCTTGGCCTCTTGTGTTCACCACCTCTTTTCTTCAGGATGGGGATTAAATTTGGTTATCACTCATGCTACTTAAGTTCTGAGACATTTTTGCACATGCCTCAGGAGCCTGGGCTCTCTTAGCTGTACTGCACCTTCTCTGCTTGTGTGACAGTGCACAGCCACCAGGTCGTACCGCTCACCTAAACACAGCAGTATGGCACTGCCCCTGTACACTCCATCCCCTTTTATTGCAGCTTTGCAGTGCAGCCTTCCTGTTCTGGTGTCCCAGGTGCTGTGCCTAGAGGGCTGCTGCTTAGGTAGCATTGTGGAGGCTTGTCTGCCCCTTCCCAGTCCGGCCTATTTGGATGAACTGGCTTATTTGTGCAGGTTCTGCCACAATATGGAAGCGTTTAGGAAAATTTGGCTCCATCTTGGATTTTGCTTATAAGAGTGCTTCAAGCATTTTTCCATCTACACCTCAGAAGTCTATTTTTAAAAATACCAGTTTGCAAGGTCAGAGCATGAGGTGTCTCAGTGCGCATACAACATTAGATATGGAAGCAAGGAAGAACCCGGGAGATGTGAGAACATGTCAGCTCAGCTGCTCAGAACGAAGCACCAACCTTTCCCATGCAGACATCAGTTCCTTCAGTTTACATGATGCTGTGCAGACAGAACTTAACCAGTATCTACTGCAGGTCATAACAGCTAATGCATCAACACCCACAGAAACACACACACCCACACTCACACCTTTTAGAGATGCTGCTGATTAGAAGCAGCATGTTTATTACTTAGAGAAATTTATACCACGTTTAGTTTACTTCTGCAGATATGAGAACTTTAAAATACATTTGCATAGCCCAGAAATTGTCAATTTAACATTCTTCAGATTTGAGGGGATAGAAACTGGAAGGATTCTTTTCCATAGAGAGAGCAGATTTCTGACAGTGGCACAGATCTTTCAAATCAAGAATTGAAGAGGACCACACCATAGCTAAGTAACACTTGATTCATAAAAAGCCTCCCCTTTTGTATATATTTCGCTTTGTATAAAGAGACAGATGACCATGTGAGTCAATAGCTCCATAGAACTGAACTGTTGCCCCTCCTGCCCTAAAATCCTTGCATATACAATCTTTATTTTCATTAACTTGCCAAAGAGCCACCACAGTTCCTCAGAAATCAAAAGTATGTAAATAAAAGCCCTTTGGACAAAACAGAACTGTTTGGATTGTAAATGTCCACTGAAAGGACACAGCCAAAAAACGAAGAGAAAATCAAGTGGAAAAACATACTAGCTGGAAGAAGAATGATGTTAAGATTGCTCTGGGCATCCAAATTCTGGTGGCTATGTGCTGTGTAGCTATATACCACATCAAACACAGCTTCAGTAGCTACTGGGAGAGACTGTGTTCAAGTACTTTGAATGTCACACAGAACATAGTACTCTCAAAGGCACTGGATACCAGCAAGCTTGAGTTCAGACTGATTGCAGAATGATGCAGTCCTTGCAAAATCAAAAACAACTGGCAGAGTTTATTTAAAATTAGGTTATGGTAATCTCAGAAGAATGGATACTTTAAAAAACTCAATATCCCACTGCTATCTATTTCTCTAAACCAAATCAATGCTTGATGATGTTTTGGCCACCTGTGCCTATTAAAAGTCTCAGTATTTTGTTTTTACACACAAGTACCAAGTCTCTTTCAAAAAAAAAAAAAAAAATTAGCCTCTTCTCTCAAATTTCCTGTCTGTATTAAAGTAATGTCCAGTTTTAATAAGAACAAGCGTGTAGCATCTCTGAAGTCATGAACTAAGAGTGCACAGCGTAAGATTTCTTGAATTTCTTAATGTCTGGTTTTGGATGCAACTAACTGGTAGTGAAAGAGACATTGAGAACTTTCATGTAGCTTGGTGCCTAGATGTGTATCTGCTGTGTAGAAAAACATATCCAAACAGACACCATAAAATGGTGCCCTATGTGTTCAGACTTTTCTAATATTAGTTGTGTATATATAGTCTGAAATTCCTTTCTGAAAGCCAGTGTATTGCAAACTGGGTTTTCACGAAGCAATTCTGACCTGCCTTTAATCTGCTGAACGTCTGAGGGAACAGAGCAGGGAAGAACAATCCTTTTAACCCAGAATTCTGAAAATAGTTTAAAAGAATCAGGCACTTGGCATCTAGTTACCTTAATCAAAGTGATATTTCAGTTCCTGGCTCTTTCAGACTTTGAGTACCCCAGCCTCATCTTTCACTTAGCAGAGCTGCAGAGCTAAGCAAAGAGGGGCCATCACCTGCAGACCACTCTGTTGGCTAGCTGTTGTCAGAGGCACGCTGGCGTTGCAGCCAGGTGCCATGCCCTTGCACCCAGACCACTACCCTGCCAGTATGATAAGCATGAGAGAGGGGTTTCGCTCACCATTCTCCCTTGTGCTTCCTTCTGGGTCCATATCTCAGGGCCCATTCCTTGCTTGTGTCCTTGCACTAAGCGGACTTGGACAATTGGCCAGCTCTGGCTTGCCCCACAAAAGCAAATTAAAGTGGCATTAGCAGTCTGAAGAGCCATCTCCCTGAAAAGCTGCTTAGGTTACAAAGTCAAACACAACCTAGAGCTTAAAAGAAGGGGTATTAGCTTGTTCAAGGCATCAGCACCTAGCAGCTAAAGAGGGGCCAGGAGGACAAATGCACCCAAAATCCTTCTGGGTCAGCACTACAGACTTTGAGACAGAACCTGTAAAAAAATTATTTCTGCTGCAGCTATTGAGATTCACATCCATGCCCAATTCCATGTGTACCACCATGCTGGCTGCACTGAATGGACCAAGCACACATAAAACCTGCTAATTCTGTATTTGTGGCTCAAGCCTTCAGCCAGCGTAATAAAAAGTGATTAGTGGCATTTTCGCTACAAACTAATCTGAATGCCTCACCAGAGTACATCTTTAGAGACAGATAAGAAACTTTAAGGTCAGATATCTACAAATACCTTAAGATGCTGGGTGTTTTGGTTTCTGAAAACATTGTGCTATAGTTTGTGTGCTTTCAGAATGGGAAATCTTCAGAAGCGGTGGGCATTAAGATGGCTGGATAGTCAGAGAACTTTGTCTGATGCTGCCAGTACCTAAGACAATTGTATGCTTTGGCAGATCCTTTGAAATTACTCTGTAGCCAGTACCAGTGATGTAGCTTAGGGATTAATACAACAATTAAGGCTCCTTATCTTCTTCACCCACCCGTGTGGAGATTTACAGCGAGCATTTATTGTTAGATGTAGGCGGTCCCAAAGCAGGGGCAGTAAGTGAGGGGAGAAGAATCTAAAAGAGCTGAGGCAACCAGCCTTACGCATGTCCAAACAAATAACCCAAATTCAGTGTCCCAGACAATTTTTCGGAACTCCTAAAATCAAAGTGTGAGGCTTCTTAGAATGTGTTTGCGAGCAGGACAGTAACCTCAGTGCCATCCAGTGGCCACTGGATGTTAGAAAAGAGGCAAACTGCAGAAAGTCCATCCGCTAGCTCCAATTTCCCAGCTCCCTAATGGTGCATTGAAAAGGCAGTCTGCCTGTGACAGAGCTAAGCAGAGCTGCCAGTTCCTAACGCCAGCATATTTATAATTTTCACAGCAGTTATTAGGACGTGCTAATAGTGTTTGGGACCTGACTTAATGGGTGAGAATAAATTGTCAATTTTAACTTCTCAGGGCTACCAAAGAGGCTGCCCAAACCTGAGTAGTTTGCTTGAATCTGGATAATCAAGCATGAATTCAGATTTCTGGTCAGTCCTAGCCAAATATTCACCTTGAGTGCTCAGGGCTCTTTCCAACTGATGAGCAACTGAACTGCAGTCATCACAGAGCTTTACCAGCCATTATGGCTATTTACTGAATAAAACTGAGAGGAAAGTAACAGAAATCATTTATCCAGTTTCAAATTAAGAATTTTGTAAAATACAATTTGTCAAAGTAATCAGACAAAAAAAAAAAATGTTCGGTAATAGTGTTTGCCTTTCAGCTGCAAGATTAAAGAAGTGGTCACATAGAGACTGCTTGCTCCCAGGAGAATCACAGCATGGCAAGCCACTTCATCTGCTCCACAATGCAAGGGAGCCACGTGAGCAACTTCTCTGTCCCCTTAGCTTAGGAGGGGCTGCTCAGAGAGGTCACTCAAAACCATACTGTGACAAGATCTCAACAGCAGGTTTCATCCAGCATTCCACACTAGGACACCCATCTCAGCACTTCAAGCAGCTATGACAGAAACAGAAGAGAGATGATAACCTCTTGCATCATGCACGTCTGAAAAGACTGTATTAAAGCTGCAGGTACACTACGCTGTAGCATATTCAGATATTACATACCTATATATGGCTTATTGACTCTTCTGATCTAGGAAACTGCATTAGTAATGCTTATTTTTTAAGAATGTGCTTTAGTTGAAGTTTAAGTTATGGCGTTTCAAGTTATATGTACATATATAGTAGCTCTTCTGGTTGCAAATCAACCATCTCATGATCTTTGGAAATGCAAAAATATGACACTACTTGCTGAAGAAAACATTGCAAAGCAAGATTAAATATAATTCTGGCCATGGTTCACTCTACTTTGGCCCAACAGGTTGTGTTAATACATGTATTAGACAACAATCAAAGAGGAAGGAAGAACAAAATCTTTGCCTCCAACTTTGTGCCACAAAAGCACTTGCTTAACCAAATGAGTAAATGGGGCAATGCTGACTGTGGGTAACTCAAACTTCCAACCTCCGTAATCCTGTAGCTGATAGTCAAATGAGCTGATCGAAGAGCCCTGTTTATCTGCAGACTGGTTTGGATTCCATTGGTGTCCAACAACTGAGGAAAAGCATTTTTTTGTTTAGTTTCAGACGATTCTGCAACCCAAGCTGATCATATACCCCAGTAACACCACTTGACATCAGACT
This sequence comes from Struthidea cinerea, assembly GCA_013397865.1. Classification (NCBI taxonomy): domain Eukaryota; kingdom Metazoa; phylum Chordata; class Aves; order Passeriformes; family Corcoracidae; genus Struthidea; species Struthidea cinerea. The sequence goes on from VZTI01004291.1 coordinate 20,670, forward strand.
TAATGAAGAGCAAAAAATAATTTCTCCGGATGTGAGTAGGTTTGAAAAGTCTTCCAGAACTAAAAATACACAGTAGTAGCCAAGGAGGAGGCAAAAAGGCTCTTTTCCTCTTCTTTTTTCTTCTTTTTTTTAAATTAGAAACATCAACATCAGGTTTGTTTTTTAGCTCCAAAGACACAGAAACAGATAAAGCATGATAATACTGCACTGTAAAGACTGAAGTACCAGACAGCAGGAATTCCTCCCTGCACATGTGGCAGACACAAAAACTATTGCACTCCCATCAGTTATTGGTCGCTTGGTAATAGTCATGTATATGATCAAAGGCATCTCCAGCAAGGAAGAAATGCATGTTGCTATTAACATTGCTAATGACAACAAAAAGGCTTTTCCCCCTCATTTGTTGCTTAATGACTCTACTCCCATGATACTCCTTACCCATCCTTCTCTGGTAGTAAAATAATTCAAAAGCCCCATTTTATGTAATCTCACAAGATCATCCAAATAGCAGTCTTCATGCAAAATGCAGACATTCCTTTGGGGCATTCTCCTTCCAGGCTAAATACTGCTGCACACTTCCCTCATGTTCCTGTTTTATCTTTGGTGAGATAAACGATAATACTCAGAAGTTGCCCCAGACCTGTGGAGGTAAAGTTAAATGAGTTTTAGGCTGAGGCATGGAAATTCTTGCAGGTTCCCTCCTGCTTGCCAGTAATTCAGTGATTCAAGTTTTTTGTGCTGCTCTGCCAGGCAGTGCTAAGACCAAGTTACTCTGCACTCTGCTCACTTTTTTCATCCACCTACATCTTTGTAGCCTCTTGAGGCCCTTGTGTGTAAACCCTCTCTGGCCTGTATCTCTGGCTTGTGTCTCAGAGGCGTTTTTTTAAAACAAGTATTCTATCTCTGTCCAGTCTCAAAAGACCAAATCCTGGAATGTTTGTTAGGGGGCTGTTCCAAACTATTTATGCCTTTGGGCAATGGTTTTCCCCATGAAGTCATGCAAGCGGTGTAGTATGTTTGTTATGCTTATGACAAACCACCACAGTTCAATGAGCAGTTGTTCTCTTTTGTACTCTGTTATCATAGAGAGTTTCTGAGTCTAGGGACAGCTTAATGAATGCTGAACAGCTTTCTCACAGGCAGCAGAGCTGTCAGCAAAGGAGAGAAAATGGAAGAACCAGGTAAAAGTGAGGACTGATTTTAGATTGCTTTGCTATCAGCTTTTTCTGGTTATGCTCTGGCAGCTCGTTTTCTCAAGTGCCTTTGACATGCTCAGTATGAGGATGAACATATCGTAGACAAGGATTCTGCTGCCAGTATTCTCTAGTATTGCTCTAAATATAACCCTTTTCCCCTCGCCAAGCCCTTTCCCATCACAATTTGTGGAAAAGTATGCTCTGCATCAAGCAATGCTGCACCTTCATTCTCCTTTCCATTCCCCCCACCAGAAAACTACCACCTGAAGAAATAAGTCTTAAAACAACATAGTCTTGCTAGAAATTTGTGCTAGACCTTGAAGAGGTTTATTTGAATTTCATTGAGGTTAATGGTGGCTTAACACTTTAAAAAAATTGAAGGGAGCTTGGGAGATGGAAGATAATGGACATCCATACTGTAGATGTCTGGTGTGTTTTTTTAAAATGGTGCTGGATGGTGTTCTCCATCAAAGCTAGATTTAACCTGTCATGTCAGCCACTAAATAGATAAAGACCTAGTTGACACCTCTAAAAACGTAAGTGTAAGGAGCAACTCAGCTTCCACTGGAACAAGGACAATTCCCTGTGCTGTTAGGTATGTTCCAAAGGACTTGAAAGAACAAAACTACCAGTAGAAAGAAATCAAACAGCACATGGCTTTTGCATCTAGTAGACAGAGGTAAAAGGAGGTCCCATAGTGAAGTTGAGCAAAATCTAACATTAAATTATGCACATTTTAATCCGTGATGATAATTAATCATTGAAGTGTTAAACTAAACTTTATGACAAATCTTAACCCCTGCCATTCAGGCAGGCTGAAACGCACCAGCTCAGGAAGAAAGAATGGGGAATACATATAGCCTGCCTTCCTGGGAAGGCAGATCACAAAGATCGAAACCTTCCAACAACAGATGGGCAAAGATGGGAGACTGAAGGAAAATTGTTCTTCTGTCACAAGGACACATATTGCACTGAACCTTGCTGCTACAAATACATGGCCTCCACCATGCACCGTAACAGTAAGCCATGCTATGAATCTGTATTTGTCAGAAAAGAATATTCCATGTGTTCTGAGGAGTTCATCAAAAGCACATGGGAGGTGACTGGGTTGTGATGAACAAGGCTTCCCCCTGTCTCTGGAAGATGTCACTAAAGGTCTTGCATTTACCTCTTCACATACATCATGATCACTCCATGTATTTGGAAAAGTGTTGGGAATCATCCTTTCCTCTTTTGATAAACAGATATTTACAACAAAGTGTTAAGTCTGAATTTCTGAGATCGAGACATCTTATCATAAAACTCATCTTGCTTCCTCTTGGTCTTTGGAAAGGAAAAAAATGACAAAAAATTGCACAAAATACGTGTTTGGTCTGTGGGCATGGGGGGATTTGGCTATGGCTTTCAAAACTTCAGATAAGTTTTAAGTGTCCATTTGACATATACATGATTGAATGACATTCTCATGACAAGGCAGTTTAGAAAACAATGCATGCATTCTTTGTGAGAGGTGTGACCTTCTTTTAATGCAAATTGCCTCCTGCCTAAAGTAAAGGAGACCCACAGATTTCTGAACCCTGCCCACTGCAACGTGGGTTTCTTTTGATTCTGGAGAGAGGGAGAAGGTAAGTGTCTGACCAGCTTCTTTGTAGTTCTGAGACCAGAAATAGTGGATATAAATGCAGAATACTTTTTTTCTTTTTTTCATTGGGTATATTTAGGTTCTCCAGCTTCTCTCAAAAGATTTTACTTTCAAAGTGGATGAATAGTTTTCCCTGCTGTGCTCTTAAACACAAGGACTTCCGGAGCTGGAAAGACAGTCAGTACTTCCACCACAACAGATGAGCATTTTGGATCTTCCTGTGTGGCATCCCTGGCTGAGTCTGAGTCAAAGGACTGGGGAGAGCTGGGAAACTGAAAGAGGGCAAAGTAAAAGATGTGTCTAGTTTCCCAACTGGCTACATGCTCTTCTTGCTCTGTTCCAGGCCAAGGTTCTTGTCCCTCCGGCAATGAAGCCATACAGTGCAGCAACTCTCAGATCAGCTCTGGGCTGGAGTGCTTTCAGAGGGCTGGCAGTGTCTGTACTCCTCCTTCCCTTAATCGCCAGTTCCCTTAGAGCTAACTGTCATTTGAACCAGAAAAAAAAACAATTCAGAGGAAAACAGGTCTTAAAACTACCGGGTGGCTATTCATAACTCTTGCTTTCCTATGGAGTCTGGCAAGCCTATCCATCCTATGGATTTCTCAGGTTAGAGTTCTATCTCTGTTTCATACACTTCCAAATAGAGTTGACTCTTGCTATTTGGTGAATGGCCTTTGGATCCAGCTCAGACTTTTGATTTGCCTTTATGTAAGATAAGTTAACTTTGCAACTGCTGACACTAATTGGATCCGGTAACTCATAGTGTCAAAAAAATTACATATCAAATCTGTGAGTAAAGGAATGGACATAAAAACTTCAGTTTTTCCTGGTGCATGATGAAAACCTCCCCAGCATTAATGCTTTTTGATGTAAAACAATCTGGTATGATATTTATCAGCACAGTTTCAGTGTCCAGTAAAGAGTTTGTTGGAATCCCTGCTCTGCATATTCAACCCTTTTTCCAGCTCACCAAAGGACATGACTGGGGGAAAGGGAGCCATAACAGCAGGCAATCATCAACAGTCATGTAAGAAAGGAATTTGGGTTTGTTTCCTTTCCTGTACTTTGCCAGTCAGTTTTGGAATATGAGTCTGTCATTCAGTCTCTAAGTAAACCAAGAAACCAAGTGGTGTTTATCTGCTGCATTAGTTTATTTTGCTACCTGGTTCCCAGGGAAATGGGTGAATGGCAGAAGGGAAATGAAGCCCTTTCTGTATCACATACCTTCAGTAACGTCATAACTCATATGTGGAAGACCTGTTGCTCTGAGTTATAAAAGGATCATGCTACTTTCAGAGTGACTCATGGTCCAATCTGTTCCTTTCTGCAGAGAAACAGCTTACAGAGCTTTGGCTCATCACAGTATAAAGCGCTGTTTCCTCCTACTGATATAGAATGCTCTTAATTTTAAGGCTCTTCCTACTTTCTATGCAATTAAACAGTCAACGCTTCTCTTCCCATCACTCCACTTGGGCTCTGAAGGTCACACTGAATCCTTTACCTTCAGGGGAAGGACTAAGCAGGGTCAAAATGCGACATAAGTATGACAAATTTCCAGTAAGACTTTCAAGGCAAGGCAGTTTGGTTGTCCATCTCTGGAACAAACTGCTGATCAGAGTCCTAAAGCCTCCAGCATGGTGTTGAATTGCATGTGACATGTGGGGGTGTAGTTTCAATGCTGACAGCTCTGCTTATCAGCTCTTGCAGACTTGGAGCATGCTCTTCCTGCTGCGCTTACGCTGAAGCTTATGCTCATGCAACGTGATACAGAAAATTAGAAATCAAGCACCTGCTGACCTACATGTCACTGGTTCTCTGTGTGGGGTGTACTCTCCATCCTGCATCCTGCCACCTTCTACTGCCAAATCCACAGGGACATGTGGCAAGAAATTACACCTTTGGCTGTAATGAGAAAACCCCCTCAAATACAGGATTAGACCCATCAGCCTCTGTTTGCCTGTGCTTCAGTGGGACCACCCAATGTGGCTCTGACCCTCCTGTCAAGGAGCAGAAACTGAATCAGTGCATGACTTAACAAAAGCGAAGATATACGCTAGTTAATGAAAGAGATTTCAGTGCTCTGCAGAAATCCTTTCTGACTGCAAACCTGATATAAGAAACCCACCCAAATAAAAAGGTTTTGCACTAAAGGAATATTAACAGAATTGGCAGCAGGGGAAACATCAGAGAAATTTAAGCTGCCTGTGTTTTGGATTGTTGGTGTTGGTAGTTATGGTACAAACCAGCCAGATCACTAGTGTATCCATGCACAATGAACAGCCTTGTTTGCCACTAGGCAGAATACAGCTTTGCTCTTTCACCCGAGGAACCTGGGCTCAAAGGTTAGGTAAGAGCTGCCTTGCAATGCAACAGTCAACTTGGCACCAGACAAAAAGTTTCTCTCTAAAAAACACACAGGTGCTTTTCTCCAACACTGCATGCCATTATCTGTGTTGGGAGCTATGGGTTGTTGTAGGCGTTCTGCTCTCTAAGTAGCTATTTTTGCACCCCAACAGACCTTTTGGACAGCCAGCTTCCCAGCCGCGGATGGATGGAGCTTGGAGATTTGGTCACAGATGCAAGCCAGTAGTTCTTACCTGTGCTTTCTTTGCAGGGATGGCTTCTTTCTCTGGTAGCCGAGGATCAAGGAGTTGTGCCTTCAAACTTTTAGCCACTGACAGCAGCCACATCCTGTCTGAAAGAGATGGTAGATACAGAAGGGACAGGTGAACACCAGGGAATTTTCTCTGTGAGAGACCAAAGACAGTGGGACAGCTGTGGGCAGAGGTGAGTTGTGCCCCGCTGTGGCAGCTGGGACACATGGCCTGGACCTTAGTCAAGAGCAGAAGGATAATTTCTAGCTACCAGCCTCCTTCTAACCACACTTCTCTGACCGTGACTGGTGCAAACCACCTCCAGTGAGGCAGATACTGACCGGCCATGGAGTTTGGCCTGACCCGCTCATGCATACAGAAATGCTGTGTTCAAAAGACGTCTTCTGGGGAGTGATGTTCACAAGCTAAATGGAAGGCAAAAGAATGAGCAGAAACCTTTTGAATAACTTAATGAATAGGTTTGCCATCCCCCTGAATGATATTCTTCCCTTTTAGATATTTTTTTTCTTTTGATGATACAGAAAAACAAAGGCTTGAGCACATCCTAGCTCCTATGATTCCAGCTAAATTTTTCCTTAAAGAAAGCTCTTACCAGTGCTCTACAAGCCTAGCAGTGCCAATGCATTTAGAAGTGGAAGGAAATGTTACACAAAGGGCAATTTACTCTTGTCAAAACCTAACAAAGTAGTCGGTGTTAAGGGACCTACATACCATTTGGGCAGATTCTCTTTCTTGTGCACACTTTTTTCTTGGTCAACACTAATGATATTTAGAATGGCAGAATAACTTACATGGCTGTTAATTTACCTCTTTGGACTATTTTCTATTTGACTGCTATTTAAAAACACACATTAATTTTGCAGCAAACTCAGCCTGGCATGCTTTCCTCTGTGATTGTTTGTCACATCTTCTGCTAGACAGCCAGAGGAGCATGGATATTCTGTGTCAGAGGGGTCAATGTTCAGACACCTGAGCAGCACCGCAGTCACAGAGAAAACATATTTTATTAGCAGACAATATGGGATCTGCAGAACAATTTTCTGGCTTTTCGCCACCAGATGGTGCTCCAGCGCTGGGCTAGTGCTGCCTTGGTCACTTGCTGAAGCACCAGATTCTCCTGAAGCTTTGGGCTGCCTGTTCTCCTGCAAGATCAATTTCATTATTCTGGTTTGCAATTCTGATTGCCTCTGTCTTGGACCTTTCTTCAGCAAGGGTGAGTGAGCCCTCCACCTGTTTCTCAGTAGCAGTTTATTCATTGAGTTAGTTAGCTCATAGGATTTGTCCAAAATTGTTGGTGGATGGCTGTGACCTCTTGTATTACTCCCACAACAGGCGCTGCAGTTGGATCTGGCCATACTTCAGGCTTTTTCTGCTCCTCAGACCTCTTTTTGGAGCATAGCATACTCCTATCTTGATTGGTTTGGTATCTTCATTAAAGATACCAAAGCTTTTTCCTGGTCTGGAGTTTTGTTTGAGCACCGGCTAGACTGAAGACCAGTCAGGTAGACAATATGTTTGACATGTTTGGAGTGACTTCCTTCAGGATGCTTTTGTTTCCACATGGAGACTATGAACTTGGAGGAGAATCAAGCTGCTGTGAGTTCACAGAGGTGGGCAAGGGCTGCAGGGAAGTGCAGGAATGCTGGGGCCAGGAAGCCTGGTGCTGGGGAGCAAAATGTCAGGGTGCATGTCTACAGAGTGGTGTGTGCCAAATAAGTCAGCTCCTGAGACAAAAGAGATGTCAAGCTATAGCCTGGAAAGCCAGAGCCTCTACTGGTACCACCAGACTGCTTCTGAGTGTCCAGAAGAAATCTTGGTAGGCTACCAGGCAGTGCCTATAGACACACTGGATCACTGAGAGCACAGTGAATGGAGCCAGACAAGTTCTGACCAGACTGCAACTGAAGTTTCTTGCCTCACACTTGAGAACAATAGAAACTCACTCCACCCAGTCTGGGAACAATAAAGTAATTTCCACACACCAGACCTGTTCAGTACAAGGGAAATATGCCCCACACATTCTCATGGCAATGGGAGCAGCACGGTCCCAAAGAGATTTGGGAAATCTGCCTTTTAAGCTCAAATATTTTGGTAAATGACATCATCCAAGCTTCATGGACGTGGCTTTGTCCACATCTACACATATAACCAGAGCATAATATAAGGGGCTTTTCAACCTAACTACTCCTAAATTTCAAAAGATGCAACTTTGAGCAGGTCCTGCATTGGGATGACATCATGATGTTTGCAGTTCTTTATGGGGAAATGAAAGAGCAGTGTCCTTTCCCCTTCAGATGTTCAGTGCCTTGGTCATGTATGGTGTTGTGCAGTGGTTTGTAAATATTTGGTTTTGCACGGCCTGGTTTTTGGTAGCAGGGGGGCCACAGAGGGGGCTCCTGTGAGAAGCTCCTGGAGGTTTCCACCATGTCCAGCAGAGCCAATCTCTGATGGCTCTGAAGATGGACATGCTGCTGGCCAAGGCTGGGCCAATGAGAGAGGCTGGTAATGCCTCTGTGATGACATATTTAAGAAGAAAATCAAAACAAAGTCACAGGAGGTTTTGCTTCTAGTCAGGGGAGAGGAGGAATTGAGAACATGTGAGGGAAACAACAAAGTCAGGGTCAGTGAAAAGGAGGGGCAGGAGCTGCTCCAGGCGCCAGAGCCGAGATTCCTCTGCAGGCCGTGGTGCAGACCATGGTGAAGCAGCTGTGCCCCTGCAGCCCCTGGGGATCCACGGGGGATGCAGAGATCCACCCGCAGCCCGTGGGGGAGGTGCCCATGCTGGGAGCAGGTGGACGCCTGGAGGGGGCTGTAAGCCAGTGGGAGACCCGGTGGAGAGAGAGGGCCCTGCTTCCAGGCTGGAGCAGCCTGTCCTTGGAGGACTGCACCCCGTGGAAGAGAGACCCATGCTGCAGCAGTTCTGGGAGGACTGCGTGCCCGTGGGAAGGACTCACATTGCAGCAGTTTTGGGAGGATTGCTGCTCTTGGGGGGGAATTCACATCACAGTAGGTGTGGCAGGACTGCTGCTTGTAAGAGTGGACCCACACTGGAGAAGTTCACGGAGAACTGTCTCCCGTGGGAGGGACCCCACGGTCTCACAGGGGAACAACTCCTCTCCCCTGAGCCCTGGAAGAAAACTTAAGGTGATGAACTGACCAAACCCCCATGCCCTGTCTCCCTGTGCTGTCAGTGGGAAGGAGGGAGGAGCTGGGGGGAAAAGATGTTTTTAGGGGATTCTTTTATTTCTCGTTATCCTGCTCCGGTTCTGTTAGCAATCAATTCACTTCGTAACTTTAAGTTAAGCCTGTTTTGCCCTTGAAGTGTTTTCTCCTGGTTCTCATCTCAACTAATGAAGCCTTCGTTAATTTTTTTCCCTCTCTCCTCTGCCCAACTGTGGCAGGGGAGGGTGAGCGAGCAACTCTCGTGGGTGCCTGGCGCTGAGCCAGTGTCAAACAATGACAGTATCCCTGGATTGTATTAGAATAAGCAGAGATCTGAAATCCACCCTCCCAAACTAAGTGTTGAACACCTCAGACACTTGCTTTGTCACCAGGAATTCCACCTCAGGACTAAAAAATATTTTCAATAGAAGTATTTGGTGAACAACAGGAAACTCATCAGGAAACACTTTTGGTAAAAATATACTAGTTTTGGCCTCAAATCCAGTAGGTCAGGTAACAAGAGGCAGTTCCTTTTACCACTGAAGACCTGGATTATATCCCTCAAAATGCTCATCACAGAGAATTTATTACAAGTAACCTACTTTGGGATTTGTACTGCAGGTCAGAAAAAATACACAGCCTGTGCTAGCCTTTTCCTGGTATTTGTCTCTGGCCCTTATTTTTCAGCAAGTCTGTTGATTACTGCAAGCTGGTAACTTTAGCTTATGCAGCAAGATGTGTCTCTGGACCCCAAGGCAGCCTACGAGAGAGCAGTTTCTTCTTCTCATGCTAAGGAGGAATACCGCGCAGAGGCCCTCTGTTTTATGGCGTGGTTAAACATCATGGTGTGAATGCAATTTCTTGCTCTGGCTTATGTGCATGTATGATGCTGGTAGCAGTCTCAAGACATTTGTCTGTCTGCAGGGAGCCTGAACAAATAGCTGATTTCACTCACAACTACTCTGTTCCTCTTAGAGGTGTGCTAATTCTGATGCCCATTTTTATGACTGCCTATCAACTCAAGTAAATGAAGCTATGCTGAGGGAATTAAATAAGATCCTATTTGACCATGGAAAATCCAATTAAAAATCAGAGCATTGCACAAAATTTTAAAAGTACTTTCCTTGTTTCACTTTGCTTCTAATTTGATGTGTGATCAAACCTGGGAGTGGGTATTGTCCACTATATCACACTAAAGCAGCATTTGTATCAAAAGATACAATGTACATGCAGCATTTTTACCTCTGTGCATCTGATTCAAAGGCTGTCTGTGGAAAGAATATCGTAAATACAGCCTAAAAACTGACTTAAGATTATGAAACAAATGAAGAAGAACATTTCTTTACCTTCTCACTTTTTCTTACAAATCCAGATTCTTGGAGCTGGCACAGCTATTAAGAAAGCAACTATAATAAAAAGAGCAACTCACATTTGATAAAGGAATAATTGCAACTGCTGTATCATCAGAAAATCATAGAATCATGGAATGTTTTGGTTTGGGTTGGAAGGAACCATCTAGTTCCAACCTCCCTGCCATGCGCAGTGATGCCTCCCACTCGAACAAGTTGTTCAGAGCTCCATTCAGCCTGGCCTGGAACACTGCCAGGGATGGGGCATCCACAGCTTCTCTGAGCAACCTCTTCCAGTGCCTGAACATCCTCAGAGTAAAGAATTTCTTCCTAATCTCTAATCTAAACCTACTCTCTTTCAAAGTAGAGCCATCCCCCCTTGCTCTGTCACTAGAAACTCTTGTAAAAACTCACTTTTCATCTCTTTTGTAGGCCTCCTTCACATACTGGCATGCAACAATAAGATCACCCTGGAACCTTCCCTGCTCTGAATAATTCAAACTCTCTCAGCCCTTACTCACAGGGTGCTGCAACCCTCTGGTCATCTCTGTGACTCTCCTCTGGACTCACTCCTACAGGTCCACACCCTTCCTGTGCTGGGACCCCAGAGCTGGATGCAGTGTCCCAGGTGGGGTCTCACCAGAGCAGAGCAGAGGGGAAGAATCCCCTCCCTGGCCCTGCTGCCCACGCTGCTTTGGATGCAGCCCAGGACACATTTGGCTCTCTGGGCTGGGAGTGCACATGGCTGGGTCATGTCCAGCCTCTCACCCACCAGCACCCCCAAGGCTTTCTCACAGGGCTGCTCTCCATCTGTTCATCCCCCAGCCTGTGCTGATACCAGGGGTTGCCATAGGCCAGGTGCAACACCTTGCACTTGATCTTGTTAAAAATCATGAGATTCATGTGGGCAAATTTCTCAGGCTTGTCCAGGTCCCTTTGGATGGCACCCTGTCCTCAGGTGTGCCACGAAATACATTTTTTTATGATACCTTTCTTGTCAGAACAAAAGGTTCTTCTTATTTTATTTCCCTGGAATAGAAATCGCATCTCCTGTCTTTTTGTTAGCTTTTTTCTGAATTAAGGAAAACCCAAGGAAGATGGGAACTACACATAATGAGATGAAACAAGGTCCAGCATTTAGTTTTCATCATGAACTCTCTGGGGTGAAAGTTTTGTTAGAGAAGCAAAATATTTTTGGAAATAGAGTTATGGGGGATGACCATTTTATTATCAGCTAAGAGATTTAGATTTTATAATAGATTTGGTAAGTTTTAAACTTTATTTTATTATTGGTGAGACAATAAAAACAGCAAACAAATAGTAAATAGTAAAAAGCAAGCAAAACTTTCCAATGGCATCCATTTTTCAGAAAGACGTGAGCAAGCTAAGTAGAGATGCTGACACTCATTAGCATTGCCAAAGATATCCAAAGGAGATGGCCAGAGACTCCTCCTAAAGAGCTCATTATGTGCTCCTGATCAAACCTTTAGCCCGTGCAGCTGCATTCTAGCATGGAGGAGACATACTTGGGCTTAAAGCTACATGAGGAGGAGCGCTGGAGATTTTCCAGCTCATATTTCAGTAACCTTCACAAAAAGTTTATTCTCTAACAGCTACTGAATTATTTTATTTCTGTACTCCCAAATTAACCATGCTACATCTACACACATGCCCACAGCTGCCTCAGTCTTGCCAGAGATTAATACCTCAGCCTGCCTGCCTGGAATTCAAGAAGGAGAGTTTCCTTCACCCAAGGCCCTCACAAACACACACCTCCTTTGCAGCATGGCAAACACCTGGGAACGGACAGAGCCCTGCTGTGAATGGCACAGCAGTGCGGTCGCATGGCTTTCTTACGCATCGTACATAAAAGATCCTACATTTCCCCCACAGTCACAGGTAGGTTGTGTGTGACAGGGCCAAAACCTGGTATGAGACTGGGCTAGGGCAAGAGTAATTTCCTCAGCACTTCTGCTCCCAGCATAGAAGGACAGAATACAGATGCTCTAGGCAGACAGAGTCCTTTTGCAACTTTTCCAATAGTAAACCAGTATCTATCTTGCACACATAGCAGAAAGGCTAGCATTTTAGATAACACTTCTGCATTGTATGCAATAGCCTACTTTTGAAATATACAGCATCCTGGAACAGCTTACCTCCCCAGTCTTTCAAAACAACCTAAGATGTTAGGTTGTTTTGAAAGACTTTTAGCTAAAAAAGTCTTTCAAACTATAGTCTTTTAGCTATTATATAGCTAAAAGAACAACCAGGAGCATACCAGAGAGACTAAGGCAGACTGCTGTTTTCATGACAACACATTATTACTAAAACCAGGGCTTGAAAGTAGGCATGAAAAAAAGCACAGAAGCAAAACTACTTTCCTGTGGTATTCTTCTTCCATCGTGTTTCTAAGCTGGAAGGTCATGCGTAACAGAACTTAGGTCAGAATGCTCCTGAAGACTAGTGGAAGATGAAAGGGTGTATGTGGAGAGGTCAGTAGACTGAGACAAAACCATCAGGTTTTGTTTCAAGTGTTCTAAATCTGACTTCAGCTTTTCTTGTTTTGTTTTTTGGTTTTTGTTTTTTTTCCCTACTTCCACAGTCTTTGTTTACAGGCAAAGAAATGTAGGGCCTACCCTCCTTCTCCATCTCCCTTCCTACTTAATTGTTTGAGTTGGTCACTCAGGGCAATTTGTCCACGTGGTTCTGCAAACCTCTCCGCTCAAAGCACGAGGATCTCATGTGGTCCAAGGAGACAAGCTTCTACAGCTTCAAAAGTATCTGACAGACCACCTTACACCAGTTTTGTGGTCTGTGTTAAAACCTGTGTGTTTATACTTTAAAAATGCCTTTGTGATGGAGTAAATAATGGGATTCCTGCTCCTACAGTCAAAGTAGTGTGCATGGCTTGGGTCATAGTTCCCATGGAGTTAACTTCAAGCAATAATAGATTGTGTCTCAGAGATGTACAGGATGTGCCAAGGACTCAGTCTGGAATGCTGAACATCTTCCAGGTGCACTCGCTTTTTGCAGCAGAGACTCGTTACATCTTTGGACACCAGCAGTGGGGGTATTGGCCCACTTTAATTCCCTGGCCTGTCACAAACTTCCATGTGGAAGACCTTAACTTAGATCATTCAGGCTGTAGTGCTTCTAAAAGCGAGTACCACTGCATGGACACTTGTATATTTCATCAGTGTAAGGCCAGCTGCATTGGCTTCTTGTACATACTTACACTGAGACTGACACTGTGAAATAGCCACAGTTATGTTTCTGCTAGCACAGCTCTCTCAGTCTACAGGGCCCCACTGATGCCAGATAAATGACAGAGCTCAAAACAGTTGCCTGTGCCATCCACACTGCTTAAATTCTAACAAACAGAATGACCCAGATCCTGTGCTCTTGACGGCTGTCAAATCCCAGCTTCCTCATAGGAGAAAAGTAAATGGGATATGTAAATGAGGCATTGGTTGTGGGCGTTTCAAATATGGCCCAAGTTTTTCTCCAATGACTGCTTCAAACATCACTAAATCTCTGGGAACCCTCTGCATCACAGATACCAGAGGATGCATTCAAACCTTTCATTAAGAACAGCCTCCAGACATCCCTCCATGCCCTTCCCTATCCCTTGGGAGTACTGTGGGGCAATGAGAGTTGTTAGCTGTTCAGGTGCCATGAAAGTCAACCACTAGAATGCCACAAACAGGAAGTCTCATTGGAAGGAGGGCACCAATTAATAAAGAAAAGCTGTATTATCATTTCTTTATTCTGTCTTTGGGGCTGGGTGTGCTCCATAATACAAAAGAGTGGCGGAGGGTAAAGGCTCTTCTTGGGCTATCCTTTCCTAAATACTTCTACAAATGATGCTTTTTTGAATCTCCCTGAAAAAGAATGGGGAAGGCGAGGTGAAGCCAAAATTTTTATCATAGATTATGGTCAACAGGAAAATGCAAGCAATGTCAGCCACAAATAGAAAAGGCATCTGCCACTCTACAAACAGCCAAGTTTACCTTTAACAGGGAAATTCGTTGAACTCGCGACATCCAGATGGTCCTAGAAGATGATCTTTGCTGGAAGGCACTAAAAAAAAAATAAAAAATACAGAAGTCCCTGGCATATTGTTCTAGAAGAAATCTCCTTTCTGCCCCACTGGAAGCAGCTGGATTAACCTTTCATATTTAGGCAAGGAACACAGCAGGAGGATTCATTCCTGTGGATTCACATCAATCTTCACAATGCCAGCTCTGACATTCTTGGGGTTTTTTGTTGATTTTATAAAAGAAATAATATTGTTTCTGGATTTGAGACCCTCACTTCCCTCCAAGATGCCACATGCAGTATTGACATAAAGTTTGAAAAGGGTCTAGAGCTCTAATTAATAAGACAAAATTATAGTGTGGTCCCAGGGCCAGTGAACTAAGTGTGCAGTGCTGGTCTTGCACAATGGGGAGCATGAGATGACTCCTGAAACCCTAGGCTGTGACTTGGACCAGGAGTGCTGGTCCCAAGGGGGTTTCTACAGGAGCATCTCCTCTCTGTGTTATGCCACATAATAGGAACACGAGTGCTTTTACAAAGCAGGCCAGCACCAGCAGGGATTAGATGAGTCACTGCCTTGTCTTAGGTACTGCATGTTTCCTTGGGTGATGAGTCTTTGAGGGGGGCAGTGTGGCTCTTCAGACAAGGACACAGAGCCTAAAAGGCAAGAGGGAGAGAATCAGTATGGATATGATTAATAGAGTCAAGGAGCAATGCTGAAGTAGAACACAGAGTATCTGGTAGAAGACAGTAAGGAGCAAATTAGTGCACTGACTTGTGCAAAGTGGTACGGTCTGTGTCTTTAGAGCTGCTGTAATAGGCTGTCTGGTTTTATATCACACTTGCAGGAGCATTAACTGCATGATACATTCATTTTTACACCCCCTTTTTAATACTTTTTAAGCTCTATGTACCTTGCTACCACGATATTTCTTTTGAAAAGCTTTATCGTTTGCTGTTCTCCTCTTCTGTCAAATTTGATCCTTTCTGCTCTCTCCATAAGGAAGTGCTTTACTGAACCTTGCCATCATTTAGCTCCCCTCTGAGGGAAGCCTTCAGTGCAATAAACGATCCAAAGGACATCGCAGACTCCTCTTTTCCTTCCCCAAATTTGTTGGACATTCCTGATCACAGAAGAGCTCCAACAAGGCAAGTGTTTTTAATAAATCTTAACTTGCAAAAGCAGTGTAGGTTGATGACATTACAGGACTGAGCTCCTGAAAAATGGAAGCGTGATAAAACTCCATAATCCCTTTCCAATATCCCCCAGTGGCTCTTTCTCTCTCTGGAAGTGGGTGGAGAAAGATAATTACATATTGGAAGTATATTCCTCCTTTCCAGAACATGACCAAAAGCAATTAAGAGATCAGCTATAGCCTAAAACCTGGAGTTCCCACCCCTTTTTGGTTTCATTTTTCTTACTTCTTATCACTTATCTGCAAGCACTTGAGCCAGTCTCTTTGAATTTTGACTTGTACATCTATGAGCATGAAATAACTCCCCCACAGTGAGCAGGTGCGATAACCAGACAGACTGCTATAAGACTGACCAAGCGCTCTGAAAAGTGTTAGATGAGAAGAAATACTCAGGAGAGAAGCTCACGTTACACAACTGTTACATATTTTTTTATTGAACCCATGCACTTGGTTTAGAAATGCTCAAATGGCATTCAAATGTGTTATGAAAAGCTGCAGAAGTGTGAAGCCCTTGTGTAATCAGGGAGCATACTACGACCACTGCTTGCTACAACCTAGACCTATGAAACAACTTTAGATGTATGAAACAAACAGGAGCTCCCAATAACAGAGTTGCCAGTATGGATTGCATTCAACATATGTATCACTACCTTTTTTCACACTATCCCGGGGGCAGATGCAGCAAAGCCTTGTTCTGCCACTTTCAGACAGGCTGAGGAGAACTTCTCCAACCTTGCTTGCAGGCGAGAAAGGTTTGACTGGGGTGGAAGATCGGGCCTGTGTTACTTCTTGGTGTCCTCTCCCCATCCCTGCTCTGTGGAGGGCTATGAGCCCTTGGCACAAGAGCCCTCTGCACTCCCTTGGAGGAGAGAGGCCTGAGGCCAAAAAGACTCTACCCAGAGATAAGCAACCCTCCTCGGGTCTTGGTGACAAAGTGAACCACCCCCAGCATGCCTTGCTTCTTTATGGTGATACCTTGTACCCAGTTGGCAAATTGGTTTCTACCCCAGCCCCTGCCTTTCCCATAAGAGGCCCCTGTTTCTGCCCCTGATTGTGGGAGTTGCTGTCCCTGGCCTTCCCTTCACAGGGGCTGCTGGATGATAAAAGCTACCTCTGTGGAACAGCCAAACAAGGCTCCTGTCTCTCTGTCCATGAGTTTGCCTTGGGTGATTTCACAAAGAGCTGAATCACAAGAGCTGGGATCACTTGTAGCTGAGAAATTGCTGCACTTGGTGAAATCACCCGCTGCCCAGGGAGGCCTGCCCTCGGCCCTGGAAGAGTTGTTCCTTGCAGGACGCTCTCTCTAGGAAGGTCACGGCATACCGGTGCTGACCAGCGTCGGACCCCCTGTGACACTGCTCTCTTCATCCCCTTTTGCTTTACATATTAACAGGTTCCTCATCTTGGAGTAGATCTCCTTAGCCAATGTATCATTCAGAGTAAACACTTGTATGGTACAGCAGCAGGGCACTTCATGGTTCTTAGAAGACCTTTACACCCTACATAAGTAACTCTTAAACCTGCGTCACTTGAGAGTACAAGGTAAGATACACAGGCACTTATTTTTGGACTTTCAGAGGCATTGGACTATAAAAATGGAAGGTACAAGGCTCTTAAACGGAATTCCTTCTGCTCTGCCAGTGATGCATGTTTCCTCAAGAATCTCTCTGCTTCATCCTGCTGGATGCATAGGGTTGCTTGGCACAGACCAGTCAGAGAGTCTTTATTCTGTGGCCATGTCAGATACACCATCAGTGCTTGCCATCTCCAGTGATCAGCAAACACTTGGTTCTTGAAATGGGAAATGGCCCTCAAATAGGGACATCAGGCTTGGAGGAAAAAATTGCCATCTGAGTGTGGTTTTTAAAATTAATGATTATGAATCCTTTCTGATTGTTTTCCAAGACCTAAGTATCCATTAAGTTTTTCATTTATCACCCCTGCTTCTTCCACGACCAGACCGCAAGATTTCAATTCTTATTTACATTTGTCCCCTGCATCCTGCTTACACAGGGTACAGAAGTCTTACAGCGAGAACAACGTTTGTGATCTAACATAATGTGTATTAAGCTTACAGCAACCTCTACAAAAATGGTGTATTGCTACATTTGTTTAGAAAAAAGCTGATGAAGCCTTTGGTTGTGAATGAAAGAAGACTGCAAATAACCAGAACAGTGTCACTGATTCAAAAAGTCCAGTTTTTGTCTTGTTTTATGATCTCCCAGAACCAGATGTCCCTTCTAATATCACTCATCTGCATTTCTTCAGAGCTCCCTATATCAAGTGTTGCAGGGATTTCCTGACATACAGACATTAGGGCATGAGCCATGCCAGGCGTCTCACACCACTGAACAGAATTATAGGTTGGGGGGAAAACTGAATGAAAAATGCATTCTGGCAAAAATTTTGAAGCAAATTTTAAAACAAGTTTTGCCAGACAGAAAAACCCAGTGGACATTACTGAACAAGAGGGTAACATAGAGGTCTGAACCATGGCATTGAATACAACAGCCTCTCAACTCAAGCTCAATTTTACCTGCAGCAATGTCCACTGAAAGGACAGTTGTCTGAGGGTGAGCAAAATTGAAATAAACTTACCCTTGAGCATCCTGCATATGATAGAGGAAACAGCTGAGGGTAAACCTAGATAAAACAAAAAAGAAGGATCAGTGAATTAAGCTGATGCAGCTGAGTAAAAGCGGAAAAAATTGGAGAGTAAGACATGGGAAATAAATAGCTGGTTGCTGGAGGGTTTGTTGTGCTTTCGTTTGCTGGATTAATTGGCATGCAGCTGGGTACATCAAGAGCAAAGAGAACATTTTGATGGTTTTAGCAAGTATTCAATACCATGAATACTGGAAACAATGACAAGGACTCTGCTTTTGGAGGCACAGACAGGTACAGACGGTCACGTCTGCTTCACTTGTGTGCCTGCTGCTGGCAGCAGGCCAGAGCCATTTAAATGCATTAGCTCAGAGCTGTACATATGCTGAATGAGACTATTCAGTTCCTGGAAGAGAGCTGGTTTGTGTCTTGCCATCAGCAAGGGCAGACGTAGCAAAGATGTATCTGCCTACACTGTTTGTGTAGGTGCAGCTGAAAACAGCATTGAGGCCCTTGAAGAGAATTTATGGCTTGGTTTTACAAATAGATTTTTTTTTACACAAATGGATGTTTTTTGACTTTTTCTGACTGTTTCTGCCACAAATTAAGTCTCCTCAGGCAACTCTTTGTTCTGACAGAGAATATGATAATTTAGTCCACTCAAGAGTAGCCACAAAAATTTGGTACAAACAGAATTGTGTTACGCTACCTAACAAAGCTATGCAATAAATCTATATTCTCCTTGGAACTCAAATGCCCTCAGTATTGTGGTGGTAATAGCTACATTTGTTAAAAAAAACCAGTCAGTGTACATATTTGAACAAGACTAAGACTTGCTGAGCAGAAAGAGAATCAACTAAGACACAGCAAAAGAAATAAATGTTAAATGGCATATGGCATCTGTGGAATGCATTTGGCCTAGCTAAAAAATGTATCTATATGAAAGGAGCATTTCAGCTACCTAATCTCCCTTCAAACCATCTCCAGTTCTTTGTACATTTCCAATGGCAAAGAAAGTAAGGAAAAAAACAAGGCATGGTTTGTGGGGGAAAAAGAATGGTAATATCTGTTACTAGAGCAACTGATAAAGTTGGAAAAATACATAAGCTTTCAAGCACACTAGGACTTTTTTAACATTTGCATTATTATATTTCCTGAAATAAACCTATATGGTAACAGAGTTTATTTCAAGGCTGATAGCACAGAGATAGATAAAATTATGCTATGACATTTTGTCTGAAGTACCACCCTCTGCAGACAAAAATCTCAGACTTCACAGGGAAGGGAGTTTTGCAGGTCAACCTTTATCTGCAGAATATAGGTCTGTTCTTGCACTGGAAAAGAACAAAACCTGCACAGCCCTCAAAGTTGTCAGTGGGTTTCTGTTAAATAAGAAACCCTGACATCTATCCATACTCCTCTTGCAGAGCCAAATTTATAAGTCAAATGAGCACAAGCTACTCCACTTGAAGATCTCAGAGGATATATTCTGTCCTGACTTGCATGATGATTACCTCCAGCAAAAGTATGCCATTACTTCCATTGATATTCATTACACTTTCTCCAGCTGAAGTGAACCATAAAGGGTAAAGATGCAGAGATAAACAACGAGACCACCCATAATCAGCTGTGGTAAGAATTTGGCCACTACCATTCCTGATAGAAATAAACACTGTCTTGTTTCAGTAAGTCAAAGTGCAGGAATGGGTCTGGCAAAATATTTGTAGCACAGAACCTGTCCAGAGACTTGTAGAGCCACAAGAAAAGACCCGTTTCAATGGACCTGCATAAATGAAAAGTGCCTATTGTTTAGTTTTGGCAGCCGGCAGCTGTTGCCAGACTTTTGAAAGTTCTTGGTGAGACGGCTGCTGCCCCTGTAGATATGGTAGCTGTGCTTCAATGCACTGGGCTGGGGCTTTCTTGGGCAGCAGCAATGGGTTTTGTGCTTGCAGCCTAAGCTGATGGGGTCAAAGTGGTTTCTGCTGGGATGGCAATGGTGTAGGATAGATGGGCATTGTGTTTTCATACTGCAAGAAAAGATACAATAGTTACTAAACTGTGTGAAAAAAATATTATCTTTCTGCTGCTATCATGATACCAATTTTGTCACAGAATGAAAAATGATAGATAAGGAAAGTAATCTGCCCTGCACTGCCTGAGGTGATGCTAATACCATCTCTTGCTTTTCTCACAGTGCCCTGGCAGCACCAAGTCTGTTCCATTCATAACCTTTACAATCAAATCCAGTGCTGCAGCATGCTCTTCAAAGTACATGGAAAATCATTGCCACTTTTCAAATAAGCAATGTAGAGTGGTCACTGCCTCAGTACTGCCTGTGTGAAAGAGAATTCCTCCAGCATGATGATGGGCAAAAGTCAAGCTTAGATTTGGAGCTTAGGTTTGAAAGACAAGCTTAGGTATGAAGCCTGGGCTTCACGTCTGGATGCTTACCTACTAGTGGTGCCAGTTCATTTTAGGATGGCTAAATGATTTGCAAAGGCAATGCTAGATCTCTGTGGCAGAACAGGCATTCTTTCCTCAACATCAGATGTCCATACCTGGGCTACCTACCTTCCCAATATTAGTTTTTAACAATGCTTAACAGCGATTACTGCCACAGTGTATTTTGACAACAGACTCCACTTGGCTTTTGTTGAGAACTTCCATTATTCAGCTGTACCCTGGGGATAAGCTGTTATGTGACCTGGTGGGCCTCCCTAGAAGTCACATTCATATAGGACTCTTCATTTGAGAACATGGAGTTTGCTTCTTGTTTCAGCAGCTCTGCCACCCAAATATTGTAGAATCATAGAACCATAAAATTATTTGAGTTGGATGAGAGCTTAAAGATCACCTAGTTTCAGCTCCACTGCCACAAGCAGGGACATCTTCCACTATACCAGGTTTCTCAAAACCCTTGGCCTTGACCACTGCCAGAGATGGGGCATCCACAGATTCTTGGGCAACCTGTTACAATGCCTCACCTTCCCCATGGTAAAGGATTTTTTCCTAATATCTAATCTTAACCTACACTCAGTTTAAAACCATTCTTCCTTGTAAAAAGTCCTTCTCCTGTTTTCCTGTCAGCCCACTTCAGGTACTGGAAGGCTGCTCTAAAGTGTCCCTGGAGCTTTCTGTTCACCAGGCTGAACAGCCCTAATCCTCTCAGCCTGTCTTTGTGGAAGAGAAGACGTGCTCCAGCATTCTGATCATCCTCCTGGCATCCTCTGGACTCACTCCTACAGGTCCCTGTCCTTCCTGTGCTGGGACCCCAGAGCTGGATGCAGTGTCCCAGGTGGGGTCTCACCAGAGCAGAGCAGAGGGGCAGAATCCCCTCCCTCCCCTGCTGCCCACGCTGCTTTGGATGCAGCCCAGGACACGTTTGGCTCTCTGGGCTGGGAGTGCACGTGGCTGGGTCATGTCCAGCCTCTCATCCACCAGCAGCCCCAAGTCCTTCTCCCCAGGGCTGCTCTCAATCTATTTATCCCCCAGCCTGCAATATGAAAATATGAAGACAAGAGCTTATCTCCGTGTTCAAAGGAAATTGAAGTGACAGTAAGTGCCCTGGTCAAGTTGTCAGAGGAAGCTTGAGGTCAAGTGGGAGCTTCAACCATCTAGATCATTCTTAAAGTCCTTAAAAACATGGATAGATTTTTATCGAAGTGTTTGCCTTCTTAAGGTCTGCTGTGTAAAAGACTGAACTGTTTGGGGGGTTTGGTTTTTTTCCTGAATACCTAAAGACATTATGTGCATGGCTCTGTCAAGACGTAAGATGTTATTTTGCATTGTGGTCTGTTTTCAGTAGTGTCTACTGTCAGCTACAGCAGCAACTGTCATTACCTATTCTGCTAAGCACTATTAGAATGAAAAGCTAGGACATCTACAGAAGAAGGTATTATTTTTTTAATCTACGTGCTATTTTAATTCATGTGTTATTGCAAACACATAAGAAAATAGAATTCAAATTAGTACTTTAAATCCTCAGACCTTTTTTATAAATATGCACATATGACAAATAATAATGTTATTTGAAAATAGAGGAATAGCTACTTGCAGAAGCATGTTTGTATTCTGTCATCCACATTATCTCATCTTTTGAGAAACAAAATTATCATAATTGTTCATTTCTTTCATACCTTACCCTTTTCATTACCATCACCATCACTATTCACCTAAATGTTAATTCTCTCGTCTGGTTTTGGCTCACTACAAGCCTCCTCCGGTTGAAAATAAAATCTACTCTTCAGAATTTTTCAAATACCTCTGCCTGAAATGTCATTTTATGCTGCTCAACGTCATGCAAATAATATTGGAGATCTTCTCAAACAGTGGATTATGCAGGCTTGTCACATTGCAAGAGCCTCAGTGAGAGGGAAAGTTTGCCTTAAGAACAAGGAGAAAATATTTGTCTTGATGGAAGGACACAAAAGCACAGTTTGTTTAAGACAAGCTTTGTCTGAAAAGTTTCTTAATGAAGCTAGTTTTGTGCAAATGTAGCCAGGACAAAAATAAAGTAAAACAGTTCGGCATGTCCTTATCTTTTCCCCATTCTTGATGAATATTATCACTGCTTTCATTTGGGCAATTCATGAATCGTGGCCTAAGTGAATATCCTTGCCTGTTATTCATCATGTTTGCCTTCTGAATAAAACCAGTTTAAACTATCCTGGGACTTTTTCAACAGAGAACAATCTGTTCTCTTAAGAATGTGACATTAGAGTCAGCCAGAGTGCATATTTTTTGTTTATTTTGCTTTTTGTGGTAATCAGGCGTTCCCTTCTTGCATGTTTGCTGTTTTGAGAGGCCTGGCTGGCCCTGCTGAGCTGCCATTGAAACGAGTGGGAATGCTTCAAGAAACTTGCACTCCTTGACAAATATGCCATGGCAGCTCTACAGAACAGAGGCTTCCAGTAATGGAAGCCAGAGCTGATACTGATACAAAAACTGAAACCGTATGTCCTGGTCACAGAGAAAAGGGGGTGGAGCTTTTAGAGCTGTTTAATTCCATACCACCTATATTATTGGTGGGGACAAGGCTTCGTCAGGAAGAGCCAAGTGCCGGAAATTCACCACCTTGCCTGGCTCTCCCCAGAGAGAAGGTGTTGGGATCAGCTGGCAGGCCCAGCTCCCTCTTGGGCACCGCTCCTCTCTCCATTCCTTCAAGCCCAGCAGAGTGTGTGCTCCCAGGACTGAGTCAAGCTGGGCGAGCACGGCTGAACACAGCCAAGCACCCTGGTCCAGAAAAATAGCAGGCAGCACAACACGGATGATCTAGCTCCCCAGGGTGTGTCCCAGTTCTTCATGGTTTGTTTTGGGTTTTTTTCAGACCTGGGGTCGAGGAAGGATGTTAAGCCATGAGAGTTCTTCTCGCCATATTGCCTTTGTCTGGAGACCACGTGGGCAGCGCTGCTTTTGGGAAGCCTTTTTTTTTTGTTGTTCCCAGTGGTGAATAACTTTTTGCGGGTCCCTCTCTCTTTTATATACTTTTGTGCCGTTAGTACTGCACTGGCTATCACAAATTTAGTAAGTTGTTACTCCAATTTATATTTTCTCCTCATTGTTCCTCCATTAATGGAACGGAGGGGGGCAAGAGGGAGGGCAAAGTTTGGAGTTTAGTTCCCTGCTGGTTGTTAAAACCAGCACACCATAGTAAGTGCTGCAAGGAAATTAAGGGTAAATCCAGCACCCCACTTTACACAAAGTACCATCTGTTAAGACTGGGATATCTTCAAAACAGCATTATTGTCAGCCATGGCGATCATTAGCAACTTGCAATTTAACTGATCAGGTGGGGATCTTAAGATGGCAAGATGGAACTGCCTCAAGAACAAAGTCATTCTGGTTTTCCTTATTAAAAAGTTTAAATATTAAATTTGATTCTGGTGACTTTTTTTCCTTCTTATCCCCTTATATGTCATGACTTGGTTTAATCAATTGGATGAAGATTTCTGTCACTGTGTCTTGTTGTTAATATCACCTTGTTGGAATACATAGACCACAGTAAGGCTTGTCAGGCAAGGAATAATTCTCTTTTCTTGACCTACAGGCATTTCCTAAAAGATCATCAGGTAATTTATCCAGAAGCAAATGAGCTGCTCTGATACGAGAGACTACTAGGGGCTAACATGAGTAGATGAAATGCTAAAATATCAAAAGACAGAAACAAAACTTTGGAAATGCAAGTTTAACCATCAAATTTCAACGTGACACTTTAATGCACAAATTCTTTTCTTCCAAATGAGTTGCATTTCAGATCATTACACAGTTTGTTGAGAGGAAAGTGTTACCCTGCTGTTCTCCGCTCTTTTTTTTAACAGTCAAAGAAGTTGTGAAATGTTTGAACTGAGTTGTCAAGATTCTGGCCACCCCTACTTCTGAGGCTTTGCTCTGCATTTTAAGGACTACATCATATTGAACCATGATAGGCAAGAGGTGGCAAATCACAGTAAGGAAGATATTATCTGCTACAATACTTATCCTTTTTTCATTTGCAGCTGCCACCTTATTATTCAAGAAGTGATCATGGATGGCTGGAGGGGAGGATACAGACCTCAAGGCCTACAGTTGCCATTCCCTGTGGCCTAGCACACTGAAGGTACGTCTGGAAGCAGACAGAACAGATATGAGAGCCCTCTTGAGTAAGGAATAGTACCCACAGAGTCGCAAACAAAACAAGCTAGGGGAAACACACTATGTGTGCCTAGGGTTATTATATGTACTGATATACTACCAACTTCTATATAACATTAAGAACAATGATTTTTCTCCTGTACTTTACATTTCCCTGATAAGATCCACGTTGTGAAAGGAGTCCTGCTGCTGTTATAGCACAAATTATTCCTGGTGTACAGATTTTTTTAGAGTTGGTCAATCTCTCTTGATGGCATCAGCTTCCAATGGACACCACAGTTAGGTCTGTACAGCTATATATGGGAGTCACTTCCATTAACCAATATATGCGAAATCAAGTCTGTGATTTAAGAGAAATGAAGATTTCTGCTTCATTCTCTAGCTCAGCAGGCAGACGATCACTTGGTTTGACAGATTGAGGAGCTGAGCTGCAGTGAATTATTAGCACCTCTTCCAGCAGGAGCTCATTGTTAGGTGAGCTTGGCTCAAGTACAAAGCCATACTCTTCAGCTGTGGGTATTGCCTGTTCCCCCATTGTCCTAGTTTTGGCCAGGAGCTGGAGGTTATTCTATACCACCTCAGGTCATTGCTGGGGCAGAGGAAAGGGACTCTCTGGACTTCTGAGAAGAAGTGTGTGGGTTTCAGTCGAACAAACTTGGCGGGCTGAGGGAATCCATCTGCCACGGTTTCATTGTCTCGGAATCCCCGGTGAGCATTTTTGCATGTGAATCACTTTCTCTTTTGTGTGCTCTTTTTATTACTTTTATTGCTGTTATTTTTTGCTTTCTTATCTCATTGATGCTTCCAGTAAATTGTTCTTACTTCAACCTGTTATCTTCACCTTTTTACCTCCAATTCTCATCTCCATCTTGCTGGAGCGGAAAGTGGGAGGGGAAGCAAGTGAGAAGTATGTGAATCCTTGTTGAAGATGCCATAGCTCAGGAGGAAAGTTCTACCATCTCCTTGAGGTTTCCATGTTGGAGCTACTATTTCAGGTGGTGAGGACAGAGGAGACAACAGGAGGATAGAAGTAGAATGAGTAAACAAACACAAAAATATTTTTGTAAAAGACTCTCCTTCTCTTTTAAAATATTTCAATTTTTCAGCAATTAAATCCCAGCATCACAGAAGGAAGGGGCCCTCAAGGATCATCAGCTCCTGGCCCTGCACAGCACCATCCCCAAGATTCACATCATGTGCCCAAGAGTACTGTCCAAATGCTTCTTGAACTCTGTCAGGCTGGTGCTGTGACCACTGCCCTGGGGAGCCTGTTCCAGTGTCCAGCCACCCTCTGGTTGTGCTTTGGCCACATGAATTTTCTCCCTACAGCAGTGAGCAGCATCTCTGTCTTCTTCCCATGTCTTCTTCCCATGTCACCTTGCTTCCACTGGGCATGCTCCTTCCTTTTTTGCCTTATCCAAGATGTGGGATCACTTTTCATTATGAAAAAAGTAATTCACAGTCCAGTTCTGAATCTTAGTCTCAGGAAACTCAGCTTCTCCTGTTGGTATTTTACAGAAGTTTCTTCATTATGCAATGAAGACCAAAAAAAAAAAAAAAAATTATGTTTTTTAATTAGAGGCAGCATTTAATTCTATGTACAGTTTTTGACACTGACTCGAACACTTTCAAGGAAACAATGGTCTATTTACTGACAGAAGGAAGGGCTTTTATCCAAGGAACATTTCTCCAATTAATATAAAAGTGTGCTCAAACTTTTAGTCCAGTATCATTAAAAAGAGAATTGCAAATGTTATACCTGCCATTTAAAGATGCTTTACTGGAGAGTGGTGTTATTTTTCTCTGTGCTATTCTTGTGTTTGTCTCCTTAGGGCTGTGTGCATGTATGTGGGCATTTGTCTTTCCAATAGAAAGAGTTCAAAAATATAAACAACAGGGCCTAAGGATATTTATGTTTAGAATAAAAGGGTTTGTGGCACAGTTTCTACTTACGTAACTCAGCAGCTGGCAGGAGTTCAGCAATAAGATGAATTCCCAGTTCTCTTGAAATCACTTGCTTTTTCAGGCAAGGTACCTTAGTGGAATTGGACCTGAATCCAATAACCACACCATATAGTTCTGTCACAAAGATCTGACAATGTTTGATAATAAAGCACATAAGGATTACACTGTTTTACCCAGGATCTCATTATGAATGGGAACTATGTATTTAAATATCTTTGGACCTCTGAACCTAGAGCACCAGCCTCCATCATAATATGTTGTTCTAAGTGTTCAGTCACAGAGACATGGCTGCATTTTTGTAAATCATGTTCTCCAGGGGCTTACAGGTCTTGTTTTATCAATTTTAAATTAATTACAGTTCCTCTGACAAATTTCAGGTTCCATTCAATACCTGTAAAACAAGGAACATCTTTGTGAAGCATGGGACTGGTTAGACATCATTTTCACAGTCCCTGAGGGTGGCAGTTTGTCTTCCCTATAGCGTACAGGAGAAAGATCTAACTACAGCAATTTTCTGGCAGCAGCTTAGCGCCATCAGCCCACCTCCTATGCATCTCAGCAAGCCCTAGGAAATACATAACCATTAGCCCTTTGGATGAGGCAAATATGGTAATATAGGGACTTTTCTTATTCTCTCCAGGAGACTGGACAGCCATTTCCTAAAGTGAGAAAGTACTGACCTCTCTCAGAAGGAGCACAGTGTCTGTTTGAGCTGTGTTCTGTGGGGACCCAAATTCACCATTCCTTCCCACCTGGAAAAGAAGCTGATGGTCCATGATTACCATTTGAACACAGACGTCTGAAAAGGGGAGGTTAAGCAAATACATGGTGAACAGATGAAACCAGGACTGCTCCTCTGATGGCTTCAGTGACACCATTCTCATTCTGCCAACTTTTCTGGAGTCTGGCAGGATGGACTGGACAAAGTTCACCAGCTGTGCCATCAGAATTTTGTAGCTGGCCTGCTGGTTGCTTGCTCTCCCTCCTCATGACCCAGGAGGGGTCCCGCTTGGCCATGCAGGAATTATGTGCCTTGAAATCCAAGGATAACAAATCCAGCAAGGATCTGAGAAGCTTGTTAATGGGAACAGAGACACAGTTGATAAGCGGAGGGCCTGGGACTCAGACAAAGCTGTACTGCTGCTGTTCAACAAATTGCTACCTGAACAGTTGAAAAGGAACTGTGTGCACTTCTGGTGTGCACTAGAGGGGGTTAAAATAGACCAAATTATATCAAGTTTGCAGAGGGCATGCTTACCCCTTCACTAATCATGGCCTAGTGCCTGTTGTACTGTTGTCCTCTACAGCTGCATCACAATAAACTTCAGCGCTTAGGAACACAGCTGCCTTCAGAAGGATTTGTCTGTGAGCTTTTGGGAAGTGCTCCTGACATTCCTTCTGGGTGCACAGTACTTTCCCAGGTACAGGACAGCAGCAGATAACCTGAAAGAAGTAGCCATGCTTCTGGAATCTGTGCCCCTGTCAGTATGAAATATATATGTAAGAGACCTTCTGGGCTTGGAAGCAACCAGAAAAACAAAAACAAGCCAGCCAAACCACAGAAGGGAAAGCCCTTGCACAGGTAAAGGAATGAAAATCACTGGATTGAAGACCAAAATTAATATTGCAGATTTCAGTGGTCATAATTCCTTAATTTAATACAACAGCAAAACTGCCAGGAAATGCAGTCATATTTTGGCACTGAACCAGTCTCTCACACACTATTTCATATGCTGTCAGTACAGAAAGAACTACTCTGAGTCAAAGGGCTAAATGCAAGTAAAAGCTGACAAGAGAAGGGAGAGGGTAGCAGTAAGCAGTAGATTTCTGGGTGCAAGAAGACAAGTTATGATATTCTCCTGTTTGCTCTCATTCAACAGAAAGGAACTGGAATGCTTTGAAGAGGATAGAAAGGCCTAAAAGTGATAGGAAAAGAAGTGTCTCCCCATACTGCACTTTGTTAACCTGTGGAATTAGCTGCTGAAACATCTCCCCAAGGCTGACCAGAAAGACAGATTAAATAACATAACAAAATCTGAAATATTTCTACATATAATTAAAAAAAAATCCACAAACAACCACATATAATTACATGAGAGAGGACAAAGATTACTTATGAGAAGAATAAAACCACATCTGCCTTGGAATATAAACTGGCATTCTAAGTTGGAGACAGAAATTTCTTTTCATATTTGATCATTGTTTACTGTGAGGTTTCTTGTACCTTTAGCTGAAGCAACATCTCTAGTCACAGTCAGACATGAAATTTTGGGCTAAAAATGATATTAATACCAACAAGTCAGTCTGATCTTCATCTGTTTCACTGAGTTTATCCTCCGATACAAAAATTCTAAAAAGTAAAAATACTACTCATGATTTACTCAGGGCTGAATATTCCTCCCTAAGAGGACAAACAAGCATAGTCAGCTCAAGTCAGCATTAGGGTAGTAGCTGCTTCTTTAATTATAGTCACCTTGAATTTGATAGAAGAAGGGAAGAGAATGGTACCATAATGTTTCCTTAAAAGACATATGAAGCCCTAAAATAAGGATCTTCGTCTCAGTGTCTACATGAAAAGTTGAAGTCATTTAACTGAGTAACTTTGATCTTGCTATATCTGTCCCAGTTCTTGTTCTGCTTGCAGAGGCCTTCAGTTAGCTGAACTTAGTTTGCAAAATAAACAAGAAAAATTAATAAGATTAGAAACCTAACATTAAATCAGTTTTGGTTACCTATTGATATTAACAACGGCAGAGTTGTATCTTCTCAGCTGAGATGTTGAACTGAGTCAGTCAACATATATGTTCATTGCCTTTTGCAGTTTGAAGTAACATGTCAATTTATGACTGCAGTCATGAGCCATTTCAATCATAAAGTAAAAAGCACATGGTTCAGCCAAAACATGATTTCAGGGCTTCAGGTTTCAGAACTGCTTCTTTTCAATCAGCTCTGTCTAACAGGGGAATAAAGTTTTCCTGTTATACATTGATAAACAACTCAAGCATAAGGTAGAGATGAATGTTTTCTTCCTTAGAATGAGAAGATTGTGGAAAAGATGCATGCCTTAACCTGCTAGCTATTCTCTTTTGAGGCAGCCTGGGCACACTTAGCTCTCCTTGTTGCAAGGGCACACAGCAGGCTCATGTCCATCTTACTGTCCACCTGGCCCCTGCTAGGGCTAGTTCTGCTTGGTAAGCACATGAGTGTATTACTCTAAACTAAGCATTCTTACCCATAGTCACATTCGGGCAACTAAATTGGCAATCATCTGTGTCACCAAAAAAAAAAAGAGATTGAGGACAGTAGGAAAAATGAAAAGGTGATACACTGCAATAGCTGGCAAATTCAGCCAGTATTTCTGCAACACGGAGTTCAGACAGACCAATAACAGTTTAGGCAATTGCTATGCAAGTTCTTATCCCTGGACAAATTGTAGAGATTTCCTTCTTATTCTGGAAAGCAGAATGATACGTGGGAGGATGCATTTCATTTCAGCCCAATTGCAAGAGAACTACAGAAAGATGTGGGAGCACCCAAGGAAATACAGTCTCCTGCTAGTCTGGAATGTCATGTTGCAGAATAGCTAAGTTGGTCAGAGGAATTGTGCCCTATTTCTATCTGGAAAGGAAGACTAGACAAATAGGTCAAGGCAGCCTTTTTGTTTTTCCTCACGTATTTTTCTTGGGATAAGTTGAACACAACCAGGTGAGGTAGAGCTGCTGGCCCAGTCCAGCTGGGAGGATCTCAGAAGCAGCCCTGAGATCTTCTGGTACCCTTTATATAGGTCTGGAATGCCTCCCCTTCCCTTTCTTCTCCAGCACACCTAAACACGCAGCAGCAGTTGCATGTTCAACCCACTCCCTGCTGTTGGCAGGACTTGTGTCCCTGTCCCTTTTTCTGCAGTGTCCCTGAGCTGTGGAAAGGGAGACAAGAAAATACCTAACATTAAGAAGCAAATTTGCATGAGCATAAATGACTGCTACATTTGAGCTACCTTCCATGTGGTGGTAGTGAAGATCCATAAGGGAAAACTATGTTTGTACTATCTTTGGGTCACTGCTGAGGATGAAAAAGCAAGGCCAGCACTTCCTCCCAGTCCAGATTCCAGAGGTCCACTGCTTAAAAGATAACAAGATACCTATCACCACTTTGCACAAAACAATCTTAATTGCCTTCATGCTAGTCATACCCATGAACACATCTGATTTATCTAATTTTTCTTGGATCTTATGTAGATTTCATGTGTGATTTCTGATTGGATCACAAAGTCTTTATAGTCTTCAGATTAGATTAGATTTTACCAGTTTTCCTTATATTCAATAATTATCTTTAGGTCATAGAATCACTAGGGTTGGATGGGGCCTCTGGAGCTCATCTAGAATGGGTTCCACAGGATCATGTCCAGACAAGTCTTGAACATCCTTTGGAGGAGGAGACTCCACAACCTCTCTGGACAACTTCTTCCAGTGCTCTGTCACCTTCAAAGTGAAGAAGTTCTCCCTCATAAAGGTGGAACTTTGTGTGGAAGTTTGTGTTCATTGTCCCTTGTTCTGTCAGTTGGCACCAGTGGAAGGAGCCTGGCTCCATCCTCTTCAGATACTTGTATGCATTGATAAGGTCTCTTCTCAGTTGTCTCCTCTTGAGGCTGAGCAGGCCCAGCTACCTCAGCCTTTCCTCTTTAGAGAGATGCTCCAGCCACATCATCATCTTTTTTGCCCTCCACTGGCCCTGCTCCAGGAGCTCCATGTGTCTCTTGTACTGAAGAGCCCAGAACTGGACACAGCTCTCCAGATGTGCCCCTCCAGGGCTTAGTAGAGGGTCAGGATCACCTCACTCAGCCTCCTGGCAATGCTCTTCCTAATGCACCCCAGGATCCCATCGGCCTTCTTGGCCCCCTGGACACACTGCTGGCTCATGGACAGCTTGTTGTCCACCAGGACTCCATGTCCTTCTCCACAGAGCTGCTTTCCAGCAGGTCACCCCCAGCCTGTGCTGGTCCCTGGAGTTATTTCTCCCCAGGTGCAGGACCCCGCACTCGCCGCTGTTGAATTTCAGGTGTTTCTTCTCTGCCCAACTCTCCAGCCTGTCCAGGTCTCACTGAATGGCAGCACAGCCCTCTGGGGCATTGGTGGCTCCTCCCGGCTTTGTGTTGTCAGGGAGCTCACTGAGGGTACACTCTGTCCCTGCCTCCAGGTCATTGATGAGTAAGCTGAACAGGACTGAAGCCAGCACTGAGCCCTGAGGAATGCCACCAGCTACAGGCCTCCAGCTACACCCTGTGCCACTGGTCACAGCCCTCTGAGCTCTGTCATTCAGCCAGTTCTCCATTCACCTCATTGTCCTCTCAGCTAACCCACACTTCCTGAGCTACCTATGAGCATGTAGGGGGGACAGTGCCAAAAGCCTTGCTGAAGTCAAGATATCTGCACTGTTCACTTCTCCCCAGTCCATGAAAACATATGTAGTTTTGACAAAGCCTTAATTCAGAGACGTTTTCTTGGTTTGATACCAAATTAGAAAAAAAACTCATAAGAAACATATGGAATTGTTTGATAGCTGCTTTTGTATTGCACATTTCTATTCCTGTCCAGCTCTATTCTGCTCCAAAGGATTTCTCATGCCTTGATCTGTGCAGATATTCAGATCACAAGCTATGTCCTGCTTTTGCCATTCACTGTTGTGAAATACTTCTCTTTCCTGAAGAAAATGACATTCAGATGGTGCCACCATACCTACCTTAGTGAAATTAACCTATCAACGTATTGGTGGTGGCAGTGTTGTTGTTGTTGTTATGACTGATGAATTATCAGTAATTAAAATTAATTATAATTGTTCTTACAATTATAATTAATAACAATACCTAATTGCTACTAACAGCTGCTTATCAAGTTGGTTCACTTTGGATTTGCATAGAAGGGAGATCTGAACCCATGCCTAGTCCTTGATTATAAATTTTCATTTTAGTCTCTAGCATGATAAGCCACCATTTGCAAGGTGGAAACTTTCTGGCTGGCAAGTGAGAAACGGGGCTAGAAGGATGTGCTACACTTGTGAAAGGAATACACAGCCTGCTCACACAAGAGTAACCAAAACCTCATGAGTTCAAACCGAATTAGTGCATGGGGAGTTGTTGATTACTGCCCCCAAACTACAGTTGACTAAGGGCTCCCACAATCCCAAATTGCATCCCAGAGTAAAAAACCTGCACATAGTACCTATGTCTGCTGGGCAATGTTACACAAAGCACTATACATCTGCAGCAACTACACAATCTGAAAGAAGGCGTTTGCAAACCCCACTGCTTTTTATGTTCCTCATAAGTGGAAAAGAAAAAATACATAACCATTTCAAACAGCTTAATATTTTTAGACAATCAAGTTTTTCTTTCAAGGTTCAATTGGAATTCTACTCCTGTACATTACAGCAGCTTCGTTCTGACACTTTTGTTGAAATCCAAAGACAGCTCCTATCCAAGAATAATTTCAGCTTCTGAGTTACAAACATCTTCTCTATGCAGCAGAGCAATGAATCAAAGTATTTAAATTCAGACTGCTGTAATATTTCACAGTCCTGCCAGAGACAGAAACACAGTAGCCAAACTGTAAACAGCCCTGTTTCCTTGCAGTCCTGTCAAACATCATGCAAGCTCTTACATCTTTCTTTAGCATTGAAGCCCATAGAACATACCACAAATGTAAACCTAAGTTGTGCATGCGCATTTTTCAGGACTGAAACTTGGCAATTTAATTTCAAAAGTGCATGTATTTTAGCTGAGTTCTTGAACATAATGGTGCAGCAATTTGTTATTTTTTTTTCTTTCAAAGGAAAGTAAAGGTCCTTTTTATTTTTCTTCTTTTTTTTCCTTTTTTAAGTTACACAAAGAAGGTGTAGCAACACCAGGCTATTTGGAAATCTAGGCCAGGAAAATCTATTGGACAGTTTAGCTGCTTTCTAAATTGCACTTCCTCAGTTTCTTTTTATTATTATTTTCATTATTATTTTATTTTCTTTATATATTATTTATTATTATTATTGTTATTATTATTGTTATTATTATAATAGTTTCTCTAGGCAAGTAGCCAAATGGGGATCTTCACAAGTTAATTTTCAAATATTCTCAAGAGCACAGATATCTCATAGAATATTTTTATCCTGGAAATGAAAACTCTCACTGATAGATTTTACCTCACTGTAACACAAGTTACAGAAAAAATATGACAGAAAACTTTGCCTGATAAACTTAATTATAGGCTTTGTTTGAGAAGAAAATGGTTTTTGTATCATCTCCCTGAATTTTTGCTACTGCTCACAGGAAGGGCTACCCCAGTGTGCCTTACCCATGGATAGAAACAAATCTCTGTGTAACAGAATATGGCCTGATTAAACTCTACTTACCTGCAGCTAAGTAGTTATGTCTTCCTACAAGCAGTCTTCAATCTCTGCCTTGAAATCTGCATGAAAAATAACATTATTCTTCCTCTCATCTGTGCTTTCAGGAGAGCATAGCCTATTATTACTTCCAGCACTTTTCATCCCTGCAGCAATTGACTTCCGCACTCCAGTCTCAGGCAGTACCAGGTTGTGTCTGAATCACACATGTTTACTTACAAAGAGCTCCAGATGTTTGCATTGTCACAAGAACCATCCCCAATTTAAGCTCTGCACTACAGACCAGCCAGAAATTATTTAGGTTTTGCCCACTCTTCAGCATTTAATCAGTAGCATTATCAGTCACACACACGTCATTATGACTCAAAAGTGTCTCCCACTCAGAACCAAAACTCCTTTAGAAGAAACCCAGGAAAACAAACATGATCTAAACAAATCTGCACAAGTATCTCTCTGCATGTATTAGGGAAAACCATGAAGAAAAGTTATGTCACACTTTCATGTGAAAGCTGAGCAAAACATGTTCTAGCAAAAAACTTCCAGCACGGATCCACAGTGTATGTTAGGAATCCTTTTCATCTCAACAAAACAGACCGATTTTGCAGGTAATGTTTTCAGCTGACATTTTTTCCCACTCAAGATGTAAAAAAAGTTACATTATTTTGCTACAGTGGCTGTCAACGTCAGAATATTTTCTCACTTTTGTTTTGAATTCTCCTGAAATTTTGAGTGCTTTTAACTAGAAACAGTGCAGGTCCTTTTTTAAGCGATAACCTGGTCTTTATCATTCTCTAAATTGGCCTTCTCATGGAATTTTGCAGTACTATAGTGAGAGTGACATAAGAGCTTGACAGGTCAGTATAGTTAGTTTACGTGGATTAGCTAAAATTGGATTTTCCCATTGCCATTGTTGGTCCAGTAACTTTCATGGGAGGAGATTCTTTGTACGAGACTCAATTCAGGCTGACCAGCGTTCTGAGCACTGTGGCTGCATTCAAACACCTGAAAAACAGGTATCAGCTTTAAACTAAGAGTGAAAGCTCTGGACTTCCTTGCTAAGGGACATGATTAGGGGGCCACCTTTCTTTTGTGGTTTTTCTCAAATCCCTTAAAGCCCCATGAATGGAGCACAGTACAAAAGCACCCTGGGCAGATACCTAGCCATGCCAGTGTCATCGTGGCCCCGCGCTCACATGGCTCTGCTGTTTGCAGAGCTGTAGGGCTGTGAGTTAGTGCCTCTGCATTGCTTATCCACCTTGAAGGAACAGCGTGATGGAGAAGCACGGTCTTGGTGTACTCTGGAGGTATGCCTCTGCCAAGGGATCACCCCTTCACATCGAGAAGTATGGAACAGGTTAAGTGACCCCATTTTCACCCTCAAATACTCTATGTAGGAGATAGGATCATAGAATCACAGGGTGATTTGGATTGGAAGGGACCTTAAAGATCATCTAGTTCCAACCCTCCTGCCAGGGGCAGGGACATTTTCCATCAGATCAAGTTGGTCAGTTTTTATTCCATCCTGTGCCAAAATGGTTTGACCAAAGCACAGACTAACCTGTCATGAAGAGCAGAATTGCTAGCATCAGGTCTGTGTAGAAACAGGTGGAAAGGAGTGCTTTTTTTGGAGAGTGTAAGAGGAAATGATTAAACAAAACATCTTTTGAATGTAAGAGGAGATGCAGGAAAGAAATGCTGATTGGCATAATGAAGGAGAACACTTTTGCCCTCAAGAACTCTACAAAAGGAGGAAACAGCTTGGACCTAGATTCAACATGACCAGAACAGCAGACATAACAGTTCTCTTGCTTAGTACCTTTTAAAGTTCAATTTAATCTTATTTTCTCATGATTTCCTGCTCATGATCCTACTACCAGTTAGGTACACCTCTGATCTAGTAAAATAGTATAGAAACATGTCGTTCTTTCTCTTCAGGTTCAGACTGGTGGTTAAAATTGCGTCTATCTAAACAAAATGTAAATTTACCCTGCAGTCTTGGCCAGGACATTTGGCCTGTTTAGTAAAATACAATCAGATTCTTTTCACTTTGTTCAAGTGTGGATGAGGTGCCTTCTCTCTTCAAAAAATCCCAGTGCGTGCTACGAGCTAGGATTTGTTCCCCTCCCTGTGGACAGTGATGGACACTGCACCTGTTATTTTTGCAGGGCAGAAATGTGTCTTTTGGTGAACAACAAACCCAAAAAGAATTCCATCTGTTCATTTTTTAAAATCCATCACTCTATTAATAGCACTAAAGAAAACATTTTTACGGTGGTTACGAAAAGAGATTTAAAACTTGACAAGGAATACAAAATAGCTCCATTTCATTCTCCAGAAAACAGAAAGTCTTTCAAGTTCTAGGTTTACTGGGATTGTCAGCCATCTCTTTTCTGCTCTTTGAGTCTGGATGCATTGACATGGACAGCAGTATCTCCCTCTTAGTCTCCTCTTCTTTGTCTCCCTATGTGCCAAGGGTTGACTGGAGCCAGAAAACAGGTTTCAAGAATGCAACCTGGTCCTTTGGTGCCAGCACAGCTCTGAAAATGTAAAAGAAGACCCTGATGCAAGTGTCTCACTCTGTGTAGCATATGTATTGCCAAGCAAACAGTGAAGTCCCATGGGAATAACTATAAAAAAGAACAGAGTCTGGCCTAGTTTATGTCAATCTGTGCATGAATGATTTACTCCAAGAATAACAAGGGGAAGACAACAAATCTTTCAAGCAGTTATACCACTTCCCTGCAATAATCTGGAGATCTGAATGCTGTAGTTGCAACATAACAGCCCAACAGTAAAATACTAGATCCACGCCCCATTAAGGAACAGGCTCTCCTGACTAATACACATCTCTCTGGGGCAAGATAAAGAGAGACAGCACTTTTAATTCACCAAGTCAGCTATTCCCTTGGAAACACTAGGACACACTACAATCACAGATGGAAGACTCACCCTGCAAATGCAGGATGAAGACATTAGTGCTCTCTGCTGCTGCAGAGATGAAGTGTATGAGCTCAATCCCATGAAAATCCTTATCACCACTAAGAGAAGCAGCCACATCTCATGCTGCAGCCTACCGCAATTCAGGAGGCTTTGCTTGTGCTGGGTGAAGGATACAATAGATCAAGTCTGACAGATTTTAAGTATGTTTTTTTAATGATATATTTTAGCTGATATGTTCTTAGACCTGGCTGACTGTTCTGTTGTGTAAATGTTTATGCCAGCAGAAGCAGAAGAGTGGGAGCTGGAATAGTAGGGTGGGACTTCCCCTTTAATCACCAGTGTAGGCATACAAAATTTTAAAGTGACAGAAAACCCGCGGGGCTTTTTTTAGGGAAAGCAACACATAGAAAAGAAAATACCTTCTTAATATATATGACCTTGAAAATCAGACTATGTCCCTGAGGTTCCTAAATGTAAGCTGAGTTCTTCAGAAAACCACTTCCCTTTTCTTTTCCATTCTCTACCCTCTAGTGAGCTTAACAACGGAACAAAGCAAGATCAAAATTGAGTCCTTGGCAGTTGGGCAATATTACAACAGAACACAAAACTGAGTAATACAAATTACAGCTTTTTTGTCTCTATGACTGTGATCCTTGTTTGTGGCTTAAGAATCTGGATGCCAGATTTCTGAGGGTTTTAAAGATAAACAAAGAAGTGCAGCAAAGAAGTAAACATGCAACAAGGAAGAGCTGTTATGAGTAAAATCTTGCTGGACAAATTAGCATAATTAAGAAAATTTACCCCTATCCCTCCTGAAAATAGATTTTTATAAGTGTACAATCATTTTGCACTGCTGCCTGTCAAAAAGTATCAGGATAAGGCGGCTGGGATGTGACTGCCTAAGGGAAAGAAATTTTACTGTAAATCTTCCCTTCTTCTTTGGGTAATTGCGGAGTCTGGCTCTTTCCTGTAACATGCCAACATGACTTTGAAAGCCCATTCCCCCAAATCCTTAAGCAACAATTTGAGTTTATGATTCCAAGTTTCCTTACTCAACAGTGCGTGTGAGCAGGTGTTGCTGGCAATGAGGCCTGTGTGGGCTGTCAGTGAAAAGTTCATGAAGTGCTTTTTGGATAGAGATGGATTAATGGACTCACTGCAAAGGTGAGTACAGATAAAACAGTCCCTGCATTTAGCAAAATCCTTCTTTTCAATAAGTTCTCATTCACAGTTTTCCCTTTGGGTCCCATCCAGCTTTTAGGTGCAGGAGAATGTGATCACATGTGCTTGTTGAGCTTCTGATTCTTCAAGTCCCCCTAAACCTCAGCTTCACTCTCTGCTGGAGTAGTTGTCTAGTTTAGCCTTTCCAGAAAACTTTATCTATCAGTGGCTCCCAGAGCAGACCTCTGCAGTTCCCTGACCCATCAGAATGAAACAGCTCCCAGTCCACTTACGAATAGAGTGTTACGTTCAGTTTCTTCATAGAAGAAGTATTTGATACAGTCAGAAAACACTACAAAGTGGCAAAAAGCTCTAGCTTATGGAATATAGAGAAAATAGAGTTTATCTGTAAATGCATCTGTGAACCATTCTTCACTTTTCATTGCTGGCACACATTTTGTATAAAACCTACAGGTCTATGCTTTGTCACATGGATATAAGCACACCGGACTTTGCAGGGTTTGTATGGATTATTTTCTGGACTTCCCAGTATAACTATTCTGTTTAATGCACAGCCTCTGGACTCTTCACAGCTAGCAGAAAATACCAAGGTTTCATCCACTTTAAAATATTTCCAAACCCTGAGAGTGGACAGCTTGAGATCATCAGACAGTAACGTCCTTGTATGAGCACCTGACCATATCAACTGCTCATGGCAGAAATCTGCAAATCAGTGACAGCCTTAGATATCATTACATATATATTTTCTTTTTCTCAGTAGTTTACTAAGTCTAGAGGGCTTTCTTGAACCAGTCTGAAGATTGCGACAACTCAGGGGAAGCTCCTTCTTATTTTCAAGAGATTTTTTTTTTTCCATGATGAAACAGACATGTCCAAATATTGCCCTTCCCATTTCCAATATTTTTGGATCCATTCAATTGAGCTATCCTGAGCTGCCCTTGTGGGGAAATAATTACATTTCCAGCACCTTCAGTTGTCAAAATTTGTTTTAGCTTTTCTTTATTTCTGCTATGAGAAGCTGACTTTGTTTGAACGCCACCAGACTTAAATTGAGATCAACAACCGCTTTTATATGGTTTTCCTCCCCAGAGTTCATTTCTTTTTCTTGAAAAAAAACAATTTGAGGACTGCAACATAAAGCACATAAGAAGAATCAAACTGGATCACACCAAAGGCCCATGTGGTCCTGAATCCCATCAACATACAAAACCAGATACTTAAGAATCCATGGATGGTCAGGACAGAGCTGCAATTATGCTAGCTACTCCAGAATATTTTCACAGTTGTTAACAGTTTTGTGACTCTGGAAACACCATAAGCCACAAGCATTTCTCTATGAATTAACCACCCTCCAGGTGGATTAGGATGAATTGTTTTCCATGAATTTGTCCTGTCTCCCTCTGAATTCAGGCAAAACTAAGCCTGCAATATTTTTTGAGGACGGAGGCCCACGGCTCACCTACATACTATGTGAAGAGCCATGTCCTTTTCTTTGTTATGAATATGCTGCCCCTTGGTCTAATTTGGCATCCCCTGATTCTTTTAGTATGAGAAACTTTAATTTCCTTATTTACTTTCTCCATATCTCTCAGGGTAGACCTCAGCTGTATTCCTGTCAGTCATCTCTGCTTAAACAATCCTGCTTTGTTCCACACCATCAAAATCCCAGTGTTAACTACGTACAAAGAACCACAGGACCCTAATTCCTGTTGGAGACTCTAAAAGCTACCATAGCACAAATACAACAGGTAGAAAAATTGACAAAAATCAAAAGGAAAACTGACAAAATAAAATCTATAACTGTTCAAAAATAGTATTACAAATAACTGAAGGAAGCAAAAAATATGAAGAGCATGCATTTCTACAACGTTCCCTTCAATGCAAGGCAAAGGTCACAGTTTCCATTTGCATTTCAAAAGACTTACTTTCAGAGAACTGTGTGGGCATGGCTGCACATCAGAGAAGATATTAATGGTCTTCTACTTTACCAAAACCTTTGGTCATTGTGACAAAAAATCACCTATGTACAGCTAAGCTTCAGTAGAAAAGCTGACACTGTTCTAGGCTGAACACATCAGCCTTAAATGTCCCACTTTTCCCTCTAGTATACTATGTGGGATTTGAAGCACCTTGGAAACAGCAAAAATCTCATTAATCATAAAATCCTCTTATGACTGGACTGACAGCTACTGTGAGAAATGTCAGCTTCAAGTGACACAGAGAAGAAGCTTGTAATGGAAAAGCTGCCTCATCTGTAACTAGAACATCATGAATTAGAGGCAATAATTGGCCTTACAAGCAGAGAATAATGTCATCATTACCCTTACTACTTGTTACTTTAAATCTTGGTATTAGATGATGCCTGTAAGATGTTCACAGCTAAAAATTTCTGGCTTCAGTCCACGTGAACACGTTATCCCCTGTCTATTTGAAGAGGAAACTACAAATAGCCACCTCTATATAGGACCTCTATCTGGAGTGCAATTTCACTGTGAGAAACTGGCATGCTCTAACTATGGCTAAGCATACTATGAAGTCGACGTGAATCTTTGTGCACTGTGAGTTTTTGATCTTTAAAAGGATGGTAACCTTCATTTTCCAGTTAGATTTTTACATACTGAGAATAGGCCCTATTACCTGGAAGAACAGAAAATCTGTTTCCCAATCGTACAAAATTTTCTTTGTACAAGACCAACACTTCAAATAACTCAAATTCTTAAGATGAGAAAAGCAAAAGTGAAGAAGCGTTTCAATTAAACTTTATTAGCATCTCCAGTATTTCTGCTGTGTGAAGTCTTCTACATCCGCCGCACCTGACTTGCTCCAAACTCTGTAAATTGAAAAAGCTCATGTTATATATGTTACAAGTTCTTAAAGGGAAACTGTTAGCCACTGGGATGACATGACATGACAGGATATAATAATCTTTCTAATAGCAATTTTTTAATTTCATTAGAACATGCACAAGTGATAACAGGAACTGCTGAGTGAACTCACAAGGCCTGTTTACACCAGCATTCATATTACATGAGCATATATTTCCTCTTGCCTGGAAATCTGCTCTCTGATTTGATGCAGCAAAGACTTCAGCATAGGTAAGAAACACCAGAAAATGTCTACTTTTGGCAGATGTACTGAACAAAAGGCAGGATCTCTAGGGTAAACATCACTCACTTTGCAGAGAATGGCTTAAACTCCTGATATTAACTAAGAATTTGGCTACAAACACCAATCAAATGTTGGCCTCTTGTACAATACTGGACCTCGAGCTGATATCATCCTCACTTTAAAACAAACTTTTCTAAACTCTCTGGGTATGCCTCTCAAATAAGTGTCACTTTTCTTTGGTGAAAGAAACTATCCAAATACAATTGTTTATCCTGAGAAGAGTCCAGACCGGCACAGATACAGCCAGGATACATCTAAATTTGCCTGTAAAAATTTTAATGGGAGTTAACAACGTAATCTGACCAGGACAATGGAAAGTTAATTTAGAATAAACTTAGGCGGTCAGGACTAAGGTACCACTTACCAAATGTTTGCTGTGATGCTTGGATAAAACACTTATTTATCCAGTGGGTGCAAACTTTTTTATCTCTATCCCTCTCACCATCTTGTGTTTGGCCTGGCCCAAATCACTTCAGTTCTGGGTTGCTGGTGGTTTTTTTCTTTAACCATTTCCTGCCCTGTCCGTTTTCAAGTACTTTGGAAATAGACGTCATCTCTTTGTAAGAGGACTATGTCTATCGTCTTCCTTAGAATCTAAAGCCAGTGAACTGAATCATCACGGTCTTCCTGGAATTGCCAGGTACAGAGGAGGCTGATAATTCCTTGAACCACCTGCAGGAAAATTGCAGTGTGAATTTTCAAACCAAGATGATGAGGAACATATTAACACTCTCTGGTCTCATCAGACTAGCGATAATAAATTAAGATAATACAGGAAACTATCTTCCACCCTCATCTGATAATGTCGTGGTTTTTTTTTTTTTCTGACAGGAAATAATACCCATTTTTACCAAATGGACTGTTACTTGACAATCTACACTCATTAGTCCAGATGAAGTTTTTCTGTGTCCTGAACAAGGCCAAACAGTACCTATTTTCAAACTGAGCGACCTCCTTTCAGTAGTGCAGTAGCTGAAATCCAAACGAGTCTGTACATAAAGAACTGAGAATGTAATGTAAAAGTAGGTGAGGGGATTTAATAACAGCCAGTACCACAGTTACCAAAGAATGACTTCCTTTAGCATCTAATTGTATTCCACAAGTAATAGGGAATCAAAAGTGGTTTTGTGTAACTTTCTTGCTTTTTTATTTTGATGGTTTTCCTCACTGAAAAAAAAAGGACTCCCAATCTGATGAAATTTAATTAACCACGAGGAAAATGTGTTTTTTCAAATTCCAGAGAGTTGCCATTTAAGACAAAAAGGAAAAGAGTTGTGGCTAGCATTATAATGAATTTCATTAGAATCAAATCAAGACAGAGCTGCACTGCACTGTGCTAGAGACCTCCTCTCCAAGAAGGGCTCTGGCCCAGCCAACAACCAATGCAGTTAATAGGTTTTTTCTGGGAGAAGGAGAAAATCTCATTGTCCTGGCAGGCTTGTTAAAGCAATCTAAGAGGAGACAATGGCAGGACAGGCAGCACCATGGTATTTCAGTCTGCTCCACCATGCAACTTCTCTTAAGCATTTTACAAAACAGTGACTTAAATCCACAGCACATCTTCCTGTAGCGATGATTAGTGTGTATCCTAGAAAAGAGACAAAAAGGTATTAACAAAGTAAATTTTTGGTTGTGTTTCCTTTTACCTGAACAGTGTCTACAGTGGTCAGTCACTAAATTAGGCCTGCAAACATATATTTCTTTCACTCTGGGAGAATTTGTGGTATGATACAAAGATGAGAGTTGGAGCACCTAGTTTCTGTAGGCTCCTTTTGAAGCCAAGATTGTCAAACCCGAATTCCTGAGATAGCATTACTATCTATACAGTTAAAAGAAGAATAATTTGTCCCATTTCTGAAAGTCTTGCCATTTCAGATTGCATAGCTGCAAACTGGAAAAATAAATCTATTTCCCAGGCATTCTCCAAATTCCTTACTGAATGCACGTCCCTTACTGAAAGTGTATTTTATGGCCAAAGTATAAACATGATTTCAAACAGAGGAGACCAAGTTGGAAGGTTTGGTCCCTGAAAGTACAGTCTATAATGTAAGAACCAAGGTAACGCCAAAACCCAGTCTGCCTCTTCACCTTAAGGAAACAGTCCACCTGGAGAAAAATTACTCTTCAAGATCTAGGGTGAGACATGAGGAAGCTGAAATACAGACTCACAGCATGAGCTAAATGGACATGGACAGAGGGATAGTGCCTGTTCAACATCAGAGGGTTTTCCTTCTATAAGCTTTTGCCTGTTTTTCTCACCTGAAAGTGTTCCAACGAGGGTGACAGGTAACATAAGCAAAAGAGGTGCCTTTTATAATGTCTGCCTTCACATTATGCTGCTTTGCCGGTGATTCTGTAAAAGGCTGAGGATATTCTGCTGTAATGCCCTTGTCAGAAAAGCTATGGGAAGCCCAGTCATGGACAGCACAGGGGTTTGTGGAAAATAGAGCTCTTTGCTAGCATTATTGAAAGAACATACACATTGCTGTCACTGAAAATAGTCTACCCTTTTCTTCACCTTCCTCTGTGGGCTTCCATCTCTTTGTAAAGCTAAATATAAGCTGCCTGACTTTGCTTTTGGACACCTCTCAAAGCCTGCTCATGCCCTAGCATTTACCTCATGAAGTACCTCGGGAGCTGTAGCAGCTTCTCAGGACCCTTAAAATTTTCATTGTAGCAGGATTTCTAAGGATTATTAAGACTGAGACTAGTCAGATGAGGACATTCGCCCCATCTGCAGTCATTAACACGTACATAACCACCACACTGTT
This sequence comes from Struthidea cinerea, assembly GCA_013397865.1. Lineage (NCBI taxonomy): Eukaryota > Metazoa > Chordata > Aves > Passeriformes > Corcoracidae > Struthidea > Struthidea cinerea. The sequence goes on from VZTI01004291.1 coordinate 64,517, forward strand.
CTCAAACTCTCTTTTGTTGAGGTGCCTCCCAAGCTGAGCTGCAAGGATAACACAGCAGTATTTGCCACACTAATGAAGATTGTCTTTTTGTTTTGTGTCATCTTCTGACTTGTCTCTCTGTTCCTTGGGGTACACATTTAAACTGGATGTCTTCTGGATAGGGATGCTTTATTTTGGACTGCCCATAGACAACCACATGGCAACAACATAGGCAAGGTTCTTAACCACAACATCTGGCAACTTTATAATAGCAGGTCCGAATTTCAAAGGTAGTAGGTCTGATTCTCTTCAGTCCTGAGAATCTTGATATCAAATGGGGTATGGAAATGTGGATAAGGGGTCTCAAAAAAGTACACGCATGCACACGCACATCTGTATATTGATGACATGCTAAAGGCAGGTAGCTAATAACCCTAAATGTGCAGTGGATCTGTTTCCTGTCTCACTCTTCCATAATCCAGCATTTATATCTCTGTGAGACTCTGGGTAAATATTTCTAACCAAACTCTCCCCTCCCCTTCCCTTCTCCTTTCCTCTGAGCTTGGCCAGTGCTCTGAACCACTATGCCCAGCTGCTGCCAGAGCACGTTTGCTTGCAGCTAAAGAGGGGTCAGCAGGCACAGCTAGCCAGGGGCAGCACACCCTGCTTTCTCCTCCCTTGCCCAACAGCAGAGAGGCGTCCTGCTGTTTGCAAGGAGAGACATGGCAGCAGGTAAGGAAGTGTCCCGAGATCCATTCCTGTTCATCACAAACAAGGTAGCGAGGATATTCTGCAGGCTGTGGGCTTCCATTGGTTTTGAAGTTCTGTTTGTGATTAGTGTGGACACAGCCCCAGGCAGGGATTCATGGTGAGGCAAAAGGATCATTTTGCTCTGGGTGGACTAGCTCTGAGAACCACAAAAATAGCCACCAGAGGAGAAACGGTCCCTTAAGTCAGGCCGCAACTTCAAAAGTAGCTGGAGCATGGCCAGCAAGTCAGAGAGTGCTGTAGGAAAGTATTACAAATCTCCAGGACCTGTGGAAAGTTCATATGACCAAATATGGATAAGGATAAGGAGGCCAAACCTGAGTTGCAAGCGTTTTGTAACATGGATGAGGAAGTCTGTGGAGAGAAGACCCTGATGGTGGCCAAGCCTCCCTGCTGTTGGAAGTCAGGCGAGGCAGACTTCTCCCAGGCTTTCAACCCAGACCCCACTGGATTTTTTAGTGTCATTTTAATTGTGGTTTCTACTCTGGAAACAAAAGCTCAAGGAAGAAGCAGATGCGTGTGGCACGCTTGGGTGACTTAAAGTCCCTTGAGAAGAACTGAAACACACAAATTAAATTTTTCCTATCTGGACAAAGCACTCAACAATCTAACATTGTCTTTTGACAGTCTGTGGAAAGGAATCAAGATATTCACAGTTCTCTGAAAAATTGGAGCCAGTTAATAATGGGCTCAGAGTTGTTTTGGTTGGTGGGTTGACTTGCGGTTGTTTGCCCTTTTTCTGTTGCTGGTTTTGTATGTGGCATGGTGTGCCCAGCCTGCCCCGCTGAGTCAGACAGAATCTTACATCTGTGGTAAAGATTGCCCCTAGAAAATGTTGTAGTGAGCCCTTCTCATGTTATGAGGCTGAAGTCTCCAGGCTCCGTTTTTCTTCTGAAAAGCTTCCTCAAACTATTGTGGCTATTTTCCAATTTCTGGCTTTTTTCCAGAAGCATGATTGAGTTTTGATTTTTAAGACTTCTGAATTCCTCACAAAGGCATGCTTTGATATCAAAAAGTATAAAAGATGTAATAATTACCAGTAATGAATGGAAGTGCTTGAATAAGCACAGGAAGTCAAACTGGCTTTTTTAACATATGAGCAAATCTGCAGTCAAGGGCAGATTTGCTTTGTCTTTGTTAATTTTGATAGAGAAGGTTATAGCCGAGGGTGTAATTAATAGAGTTCTGCAAGTGCAACCAGTGTTCCTGCTGCAGACAGAGAACACTTGGGGTTTTATTAGCAACAATACAAAAGCTGAACAAAAAAGAGACAGAGGTTCGTGTTGGGGTGTCCTGGCAAACCTGCCAGCCTAGGGTTTGGGGGGACAGAATTGCTCTTGGGAAAACCCCCTTGGTTTCATGTTACCTCTATACAAATGTGTATTGGTTCACCCCAGTTTCCCTTCCCCTCGGTTTATGATATCTCTATACAAATGTGTATTGGTTTCTCCCTTCTCCCCCGCGGTGCCAGGGGTGTCGGGCTGGCCCCGGGTTCTCTCCCTCCCCATTGGCTGTTGCTGTAAGCCCCGCCCCCCAGTCCCCAGGACCCTGGGGAAAGCCAGGATCTCCCTGGGCAGACTGCTGCCAGGGATGAGAGAATAAACACCTCTGGCTTCCTCCAGCGTCTCCGTTCTCGCCTTCCTTTGTTCTGGGGGTCCAACCCAGATCTCCCGTGGATGTAGCTGCTTCACCTAGAGAGGGCTCCGTAGCCAGAAAAGGGAAATTACAAACAGCTTGGCCGGTTTTCAAAGTGTGGTCTAAAATCTGCTATTTTGCTGAGCTAGTTTGAGACCTCACCCCCGAACTAGCCAGCCACAGCAGCCAGACAAAGACACAGGTTCGGTTACAGGAAATACTGATGACCATGCAAAGTCTGCATTTAAAAGATCAAAGATACAAATTAATGAATAATGTTGGGGATTTATTTTCATGCAACTAAGCAGTTGCATGAAAGAAACTAAACTCTTCTTTGCAATAGAGATAAATGATAAATATTCTGCATTTTTCCAGATTTGCCTTACTAAACAAGCAACAGCTATTTTCTGGTCTCATTGGTATTGCTTATTTCACATACTTAAACAGACTTCTCTTAACACTGTTAAGACAGTCCTGCAGTAATAGAAAGTTTGTTAGCAATATCTTGATGTTGTAAATACAGTGTTTATTTACAGAGTAATGCTTTCATTACCAGAGTAAATTCCTTCAGGTGTACAGTAACAGTATGATGAATTCAGCATTAGAAAAATGTGTAAGAAGGAGATTTTGGGGCTTTTACTAAATACCATGTACAAAGTTGGTTCCAATTTTACATTACCTTTGCCCGGTGTCTTGGGTTATGGAGCTACAGAGTGGTTACACCAATATTAGAGGCCCATGGCTTGACCTTCAGCATGTTGCTAGGTGGTCATTAGGGACGTTACACTGCTTAGGCGCAGTGCAGATGCCATTTCACAGGTGAAATCTGTGCATTAATGAAAGAGGAAATCCAACAATTAAAGACCTGAAGGACAGAAAGATGACATGTGAACTCAGAATTTGGAGATGCAAAGCAAGCAGAACATACTGGACTTCTGTGTAGTAACACTAGGGTGCTTCACTATGCCCTAAACATAGTAAGAATGACTACATGCTAGCTGGAAATTTACCTGGTAATCTATGCCACCACTAGAAGTACAGTGGTAAATCTTAAAAAAAAACAGCTTACGGACATAGGACATATGAAATAATTTAGTCTAATGGTAGCTCTCGTTTAAGAAACAAAACAATGAAGTTATGGACAACTAAAACATGGACTTCAGCTGGTGTAACAAATCAGGTCTTATCTGCAAGTCTCAAAGACACTAAAGCAACATCTTTAATCACCAAAAATTTTATATTAAATTAAAATTTCCTAGGATGTAACAAAAACCCTGTTCATGAAGAAAAACCTAACGTAAACAAGCAGTTCCAACTTAATAAATAAATGGATGTAACGTTGAGTAATAGTTACAAAAACTGCCTGAACAGTCACAATTTAAGCCAAACTGTAATAACTTAGTAGTTTTGACAGGTATTTATATTTTATTTTACAGAGTGAGCCTTTGTAGAACAACTTGAAAAGAGGCAATTGGTGATAAAAATTAGTTTCAGTAATGTTAATGTGTAAATAACAGAAAGAATGCAAAAAAAGTATTGAGAAGGTTAAAAGTTGGAAACAAAGGGAAAACCTGTTAAGTGCTACTTGACTTAAACAGGCAGAAGTTGAAAAAGTTGTGAGTTTAAAAGTGTACATGGAAACTTCAAAAGTTGTAGTGAAATAGGAGCACCTTATTTTTATAGTCCAGCATAAAAAGACCTGCAGATTGTTGCGGAGAATGTCATTTGTGATGCAAGTTACTTCCCAACGCGTATCATTAGACAAGTGGGATTTTGGAGCTGTAAAGCACGCGCTGTTTAGTGTTCTAGCCTACAGAGCTGGCGTTGCTCAGATGGTTACCAGAGGCCCATAGTCTGACCTTCATCACGTTGCTAGCTAGTCGTTAGGGAGGTACCACTGCTTAGATAAAGCACAATTAGGCAGGTGTTATGAAAAAAACCCACAGCTATTGGCCAAAAAAAGCACATCTAAACTGATTCTAGAATATTTACTCCATGACTCATTACGCTCATCATTGAACAGTATCTCAGTCCCATCAGTCCATGGGCCAAGAAAGTGCCAACAGCTGGAAGAGGTCCTCCCATCCCACCTCCTCCCTCTTGGGAGGAGGGTGACTGCTCTGGGGGACATCTGGCTATGGAGGACCTGCAGGGACACCTGGGACCAAGCTCTCATGGCCAGAGCCACCGCATTCAGCACCCTGCTCCTCTTGCCTGCTGAGAGCTCCACTCCTTCCTGTCTGCAGGAAAGGTGAAGTACAGATAACTGCTTTTACCTGCTTTGCAGTGTTCTTTGCAGTATTAGTTGCTGTTTCACAGAGGCAGTAAGCACCCAAACTGCTTTTCCGATTATGGAGGAGTAATGAGAGTGTACACCTTATCCATCCTATCCATGACACTACATTTGGAACGTCTTATACAGGAGTAACACTGTTATATGGAGCAGCAGATATAATCACAATCTTGATTCTTGGGTAATGTAGATAAAACCGCATTGCTGCATAGGACTACATCAACTGTAGGACACTGCTCAATGTTATAATTTACAATGCACTTTTCATAAAATCTGTAATTTCTAGATTTTTGTTTCTTACAGTTTGGATTTACATGGCCTCAACTTTGAATCTGTGAAGCATACAAAGCAGTCAGGTGGGATGAGTACTTAAAACCTTATCTTTTAGCTCTAGGTATGAAGGCAAAGACTATTCAAGTGATTTATCCAGGGTCACAGAGACAGTCTATGAAATTGATGCTAAATCTCCTGAAACATTGGGCTGGTTCCTAGGTTGCTTCTGAATCCTCTTTTTGCCACTTGCTTCGTGTTCCACTTTCTTGCAATTAATTGTTTCATTAAACTATGTCACAAAACTGGTCTAGCTGGGGCAGGATCTGTCAGTGCTCTAACATCTTACCTTGCAGATTATTCCTCACAACTTAACTTTCAAAGCCAAAATGAATAAGAGACACTAAATCTACATTGATATTTTGGGCCTTTGTGTTTGACAGAGCAGCTAGAATGCAGACAGACTGTTGTGGCTCTCATATTTATTATTGTTTCTGTTGCCTTGAAAAAACAGGTATATGTTTGGAAGGGTCATTTAGACAATGCAAACCTCTGCATCTTCTGTTCACTAGCTATTTTTACCTTCCTTGGACCACTTACCTCTTCAAATAATTGCATACATAAAAGTATGGGAAGATAATATATCTCTATGTATGTGCATGAGCATGTCAGACAAATAAACCATAATTTGGTGTTTTTTCTCCATCCTCATGTGTAAAATGACATCAACAATTCTTCACATACATTTCAGAAGGAATCCCATTTCCTTGGGATGGAAAATATAGGTGAATGCGAAGTCGCAATATGCTTAAACCCATCTATGCAGAAGGCCAAGGCACAACATGTTTTAATTGCAGCAGGAAGTTTCAGGTGACTTCAAGTGGAAGCTGTATTCCTATCTCCTCTGGTCTCTTTTGAAGAGCCCAGCCTAAAAAATTCTATCTAAATCAGTCTGCTGTAATACAAAATCCATCCAAGAACATTTCTTTTCTTCCCAGCTAGGCATTTGCTGTCTTCTTTGTCTGTGCAAGTTAGCTGGTCACTTCTGCCTTCACATCTGTTCAGTTTGGAAATCAGACAACTTAATCCCACGGCTTTTCCCATTGACATTTCTGGACAGATATTGCTAAGAAAAGAAACCTTAATTCTTCACAGCTGGTCTTCATGGTGTTCCTACTGCGATCGGAGTCTCAAGTAAAAGTAGCAAATAAAGTTGCATCTCATATATAAGGTATGCAGCATTTCCATCGTGCTGAATACTTCTTAAGAAAGAAAGCATCCTGCAATATCCAGAGAATATGAAACAAAGTATTTTCCAAAACGAAGTTCCTCTAAATCAATATTAATGAAAAAATAGTGAGTAACAAGACTTAGGGACACAATGACTCCATACAAATAAATTCTGTACATGTGATTGCCCTTCTGTCTGACTTTGAGCACAGCCTAATCCCTTTTCTGTGCCTTGATTTCATGTTATCTCTCATGTTTAGCTGCTGAGCCTTGCAGTGGAGGGATGCAGAATATCTAAGCACAACAGGGTCAGGATCACTCTCTGGGATTCTCACAGTTTTCACAATAATGATGTTTTCTTCCTTTCTAGTGGCAGAATTGTGTAAACTGTAGCTGGGTTTAACTTGAAGCTTTAGGGTTTTGTCCTCTGTTGCTATTGATAGTCCTCAGAAGGCCCTGCTAGCTTTTTTCTGTGTAGCTGACACTGTTTTGTTTTTATTGCATATGCATGGGCAGTGGAATTCATACGCAGATTTATCCCACTGTCAGCCTGTATCTGTAAAGAAAATGGAGCCTGGACTCAGCAGAAAGCGGAATGATGTGTACATTATTGCTTCGCTCCTCTAGAGGGAACTCTTACTTTAAATCTCTTCATGCATTTCTCTGAATGCAGTGGGCTGACCAATATGAGGGAAGACCTACAGCCTCTTTTGCCAGAGTGAAACTTGGCAGAAACCAGCAGTGGTTGTCTTCAGGTATAATGATTTTCAGTTTCACCAGAGCTCCTTTCTTAGCATGGCCTGGCACTTCCATCTCTAAGAAACATGCTAAGGATGCCCCAGAGAGCTGGATTTGGGTCTTTTCCAGTCCTGACACTGTGTGTGCTGCATCAGTTCTTCAGGCTGAGAAGAGAAACTCGCAGTCTCCTGTTTGTGCATTGGCCTCAGAAAACAGAAGACTTTGTCCTGAGATTGCCTGGGGGAGCAGGGGGAGGACTGGGGAGAGTGCAGAGTACAGCAACTGTGCAACAACCACTTCTAACCCACACCATCCATCTATGAAGCTGCCCTGTTAGCTGCAAAGGCTGAGGCCAATTTTCAGGCCTGAGTAACTTTCAAGGTCCATGGGTGGCAAATAAAGAGAAGAGGACTTCTCTGTGGGAGGAACTTCTGCATTTAGAGGAGTGTGGAGAGTAGTCTTGTGGATATCATGAGATCTCTGTTTTAGGCTGAGCTGCTCACAGTGGATGAGTACTGTTCTGTCACAGGATCGCAGGAGAGTGACTGGATAATAGGGCAGGCTTCCTCCCACTACCCGCTCTAGTTCTGTGCCTTTCCCAAAGACCAGTGTCAATCTGCCAGCTTCTCTGACTACCCTTATATGGACAAGTAATAAACCACCACTTGTGTTCATATTGCATTGGTGCAGTGCCAGCCTTCCTACACTCCTCAGATATCTTGGTAGGGAACAAGCCATGACAGAATGCAGATGCAAACTCATCAGTGCAGCATTGACTAGTTTACCTCTAGGAAAAGGGACAGCCATGGATATAGAAGAATTTTGGTCTGACTCAGCATCCTCAACAACTGGAAATTATAAGAAAGAAGATGGAGAAAAGTGGATAACTAAGTCTGTTGGCACGGCATACCCCGTCTGCACTTTGCAGAAGTCTCCAGTCCACTAACTTGGCCCTCTGGTGTGAACTTCTTCCAAAACTCTCCAAGAAACAAAGCACATGCCTGCTCATAACTTCAGTTAGGAGAAGTTCAAAGTCCCCTACTTGGCTGGATAGCTCAGGTGTGCTGGAATCAGAAAGGAGAATAATAATAAAACCACAGTGTTTTGTTCTTTTCAGGTCTTTTAGGTGAGAAAAGGTTTGCTATAGGCGGGGATTTCTGATTTACCAGCTATGGTCCATTAGGGAATGGCATCAAAACAAGTTAGCCAGACAAGAAAGATATGACAGATCAAAGAAAAATTGCCCATGTTCTTTGTTGTTAGGCAGCTGTGAGGACTGACTCATGCTGGTGCTGCCAAGGGGTCTAGGTATGTGATAAATTCAATTGTAACAACAAAAGTAATCACAGGAACTAATCTGCTTCCATGAACCCTGGAGTTGAATAAAGTGAATGATCAAGGAGTGGGTAAGGGTTATTCTAAGTGGCATTTATACCATGCCTAACATCTCACATTTTCTACTTTCTGATTACCAGCTTCTGTCTCATTTGTTTCTGCTGTTTGGGTCCCCTGAGGATCTTGTGCATGTACCAGAGGGTGCTTAGTTCTCTCTTAGTGCTGAACCCAGCACCATTCTACTCTGCTTCATTGCTCTGAGGGAATTCATGACAGGTAAATAAATGCCAGAGGAGTATGCTCTTCTCAGGGAGCAAAAATGGATTAACAGAACAGAGGTGTACCATAAAATTGATGGTCCAGGGGAAAAGCTGCTTTTACTACTTCCCTTCTTCTACCTTAAACTGGTTCTGTTCATACTGCCTTTGCAAGCAAGGATAGGACATGAACTCTAAACCAACCCCTAGCTGGTGTAGACTCCGTACTTTCTGTGTGGAATAGTTTCATTCGCAACATATATTGAGACCTTATCCTCGGAGCTTTTCAAGCAATCGTTTTGTTATTTCAACTGTATCAGTTCTGGGACAGTCATTCCTTTTCTGTGGCAAGAAAGCCAGTTTTGCAGATCACCATGACAATGCCATGCTGCTGGGTAAGTACACTTGAGGGGGACCAAGAGGCATTTGATCATGCAAGTCCTGCTGAGACAAAGCTGAAGGCTCTCAGGTATGTGCAGTACGGTACAATGCAGAATACACAATTTAGAACAAATTGTGCTCTCAACAGCTTATTTTCCAAGAGAAGTCCAGAAGCTACACCACATGAATGCAACATGATCAGTGAGGACTTGAGCCCAGGAGTGAAATGGGGACAGAGCCAGCAGAGCAGTTGAGTATACACAAACTGCTAAACAGGCACTAACTTACATATGCTTTTCTATGCCAGAGGGCAGTTGGCTTGGCTTTTTGCAATTGCAGTTTCTCTGGAAGGCCTTGCAGAAGCAGGTGACACAGTGAAGTACAAGTTTTGCAGCAGTGTACACAGCAGTCATACATGCCATTTCTGGTTTGGTACAATTACAGTCCTGCCTGTGCTTGCATGGATGCTCTTTCCTGAAGTTTAAAGCCTACCTCTATTCATGGTCCTTTAATGAGGGCTGCTGATCATAAGCATGGCTGGCTGTGGTCCTTGCCTAGTCAGGAGAGAAACAGAGGGGAAAGTCCTGTTATTCTTCTGTTTGGCCAACCCCATGCAACTTTCAGAGTGAAGAAAATTTGTGCTTCCAGAATTTACATTCTTCTGACACATCATCATATCCATCATCAGAGCACCTTCCTTCTCTAGCACAGGGGAGGAAGAAACCAGAAACACAGAATAATCTGCAAAACCTAAGGAAATAGGAAGATGCTGGATTATGAATCCCAGGTTATCATGTGGCCTGCTACGAGGCTGCCCTATACAGGATATTATCCCAACACCTTCACAGGGCCCAGCAGCTCTGCCTGCTGGAATTAGAGGGGAAGAGGGCATCTCTCCCACTATAGCATCTGTTACTTGGCACTAAGGAGAAGTCTAAATGTACAGCCTTTGGAACATAGTGATTGGTCTTCCCGAAATACAGTATCATTGCCTCAGGAGCAATATTCCCTCAGCATGGAACAAATGAGAAAAGTTTTTTCATGAGCTGAGAAACCATTAAACCAAAACCCACCAAGTGTGAAGACATTCCTAAACTGCTAATTAGCCTCTGTCTGTCTCATCACTGTCTTGAAATCTGAGATCCTATGAATATACATTTACCCAGAAAGATACTTGGGCTGTGTCTACACTGTAAGACAGAGTGGCTCTCACAGGTCATCTAGGTGCAGTGAATTGCATTGTAGGACCAAGAGAGAGAAAACCAGGAAAGATCCATTGAAAAGCCTTAGCTTGAAATCTAACTCACTCAACATGTTAACAAATGAACATTCAAGGACTGTGTACCTTGGCCTTCAGTATAAACAGTTTAGCAATAGATGGTATCATTTAACATACTTTGTACCTACATACAGTTGATGTATACACTTAGATTCAAAAATTTTACTTTGCAGTTTATCCAGAAGCCTTCAGTTTTTAAACTGAAATCCTCACTGTCACTACTCAGAATTATGAATTTCTGTTTGAGCCGAAAGTATTTAACTTGCTAGAACAGAAAATCTTTATTTGTGTATCTACCCTCTGGGAAATTTCAGGTTTTTAACAAAGAAAAGAAAAAAATATCAAAGGGCTCACCTGCCACACTCTTCTAAGCCCAATGAGCAGAGAAAATTTACACATTTAAAATTGATTTTAACAAACTCCTTAGGGTAAACCTAAGAACCAAGACATTAAATAAACCTTGCTTAAGTGTACTAGAATTGCTCTAATTTGAAAGGTAATATGTAAAGAGGACTATCGGCCAATAATGAGAATAAATGAGAATATCTAGACCAGGCTACAGTTTTACCAGTTGGTAATACTTCTCTGACAGTGACTAAGACCAAGCACCTGCAGAACAAAGAAAATGTAGCCAGGATTCTACAATATGATTTCCCAGCCTCCAGTCATATGATGCCCGGATATTTCCAGTACTACAGGTAGTATTGCTGTGCATGGCAGCCCTAGACAGACTTTTCTTCAGAAGTGATATCTGATCATTTCTAAGCTCCATAGTCTTTTGTCATCTAAAACTCTTGTGTCAAGGTGTCCCACCTTTAAACTACGTTTTCTGTGAAATACATCCCTTATTTTGTCTTGAAGTTTTTGTTATATCACAGATACATTGCTGTCACCATCTGGACTGTAGTTGTGAGGAGGGGAAGTTCGCTCAAGTATCCGCAGCACACCAGGGTGTATTCCAGACTGCTGCTTTGGTGAACCTGGTGGGTTTGTTGGCCACATGGCATAGATATTGTGTATGGTAGAAAGTAGGATCAGAATAATAGATCTCTTTTTCTTGAGAGTATGCTGAAAGGTTTTCCAGACAGCAGCCCCTCACATAGCAGCAGCGTGGCTGGGAAATGACACTCTGTGACAAGACACACACAAAGAACTTGCAGAACCTTTTCTCTAGCCCCTGGGACTGCTGTGGCAGTCTTGAGATCCAGGGTCTCACAGCAGAGCTGTTGACCTGAAACACTGGAGCAAGGACTGGGAAGAAATAGGAAGAAGACCCCCTGTCACCAGTGAGATAACCAAAGCACCTGCCCCAGGGTTAAGCCTAAATGTCATTCAGAAATTACCTTAAGGCATTGTAGTTATGCTCTTCTGCTCTCCTCAACACTGCAGAGTTCAAACTTTCAGACCGCACGTTGATGACTCTAGGAAATGAAGGAGTCACCCAGAGTGAAAAAAATGGGAAAGAAAGGTTTGTCAAACAAGGGTATTGCTCTGTTCCCTTCTCTCTCCTAGGACTCAACTTGCTCTTGAAAGTGAGCTGGTTTTTACCAATGTACCTTTATACAGCGATCCCAGGTTTTGACACACTTGGATCTGACGTGACTGCAAAATTCTTTTCTCCTCTTAATTACTTTTGAAGAGCTAGACAAGAAAGAGGCTAATGAAAGAATGTTTGTGAGCACTGAGAAACCTGCTTACAAATGCTGAACCATCCATGGTCTCTGTAGGTGAGTCATTTAATCTATCCCACTATCTCTGTTCTGCATTTCTTAAACATACTCTATTGAGAATAAAACTCATTAGTGATTGTTGGAGATGCAAGCTTCAGGAAGGTGTGGACCCACAAGAGCCTAGATAACAAAGTGGGGAATAAAAAAGGAAATAATATGCCAGTCCAAACCCACGCTAACTGGCAGTGTTTTAGAAAAAGTGAGTCTTTAAGCTCTGTCAAACACTATTCTCTCAGCCTGCCTGTGTCCATGGCCAAGGCAACTCTTTCAGAAATGTTACTTCTGAAGTCAAGTGCTCAAAACACCCTAGCATCCTCCCTCAGCACCAAACCCTGTGTTCACCCCTGCACAAGGAGCCGTCACATGCAAGTAGCCATCCTGGTGCTGCCGCAGGAATTTGTCCGAAAGTAACCTTTCTCCATTGTTTAATTCCCTTTTCATGCTAGTCTCATGGCGGGATGCTTTACAGTGGCTGTCAGGCAGCAGCTGTAACAAGTGGAAAGCTGAGCAGGGAAAGGAGTTTAGACAAGTCAGTATGCCAATATGTATAAATATGTATATGTATATTCTTATGGATTACATGTATATGTAGTGATTTTAGATGGGGTAGTACTGGAGGCTGCTGATCTCAGAGACTTCAAGCCTTGTTTTTTTCTGGAAGCAAAGGAAGGTTTAATTTCCATGTGGGAAGAGATTGTCATGGGTGCTTTGACATGTGTTTGTAGATCTTACTCTTTACCCCTCTCTGGTTTTCCCCATGTGCCTCATTATGGGAAAGCTACTACAGAAAAGAAACAGCTAGCCAGAAGATATAAGTGGGTTGGATTGAGATCACAAAGGAGAGAGAGGTCAGGAAGGCACTGGAAAGACCTAAGCATTTATTTGTACGCTAGGGACAGGGAACAAGATATATTTGGGAAGGTGGGTAACATGACAAGGATACAGTGAGTAACTCCTCACTGCCCACTCATTCCATTTGCATACCGTTTTTCCTAGCCTATACTGCTTTCAGGTTGCTGTCTCTTCCAAAGCCTTAGGTTCCCTAGTCTGCCCGCTGGTGCTACCTGCTCCATGCCTACCCACACTGGAAGGGGAAGGGCATATCTGCAGAGGCTGTGGTTTTCCCAGTGTTGGCAGGTACCACTGCCACTCTTAAAAAGAGCAACTGGCACTTTAGCTACTTTTACAGCTCTCAGACATCTGTTCTTCAAGAATTTTTCCCCCTTCTAACTCTCACCAACTTATCTCCTCACCATGGGGCCTCTGAAAGAGACAAACAAGTCTCCCAGGAACTGATAATGCATAAGGGTCATTTTCAACGTGTAGTCAGAGGGAGACATGAAGCCTACCCACAGCTCTGTGGAAATACCCCAGGCTCAGGGCCTCTCTTCTTCCTGTGGGAAATGTACAAAGGAGATATCTTCTAGGGAGCAGTAGTCAAGGACTGGTCTCTCCAGGAGAAGCAACGGCTTCTAAACCTGTCCGCCTGATTCTGCCGTTTACCAAGAGAGCAGACATCTCTCAAAACCTCTGAAGCAACCCACTAGCAGCTCTGTACAACATGAAGAGCTTGTGCAGAGGTGCTGGAAGTTTTCTTTGGCCACAGCTGTCAGGAAATTAAAAAACATGTGTGTTTATGTATGTGTGCATGTATGTGTGCACATTACCATACATGCACTGCGTAGTAATTGAGCAGAGAGGTGATGACGAGTCTAGCAAAGGAGACTGGCAATCCATTCTTCTCATATCAGCAGGACCTTAAACATCCTCAGGGATGTTACAATGCCAGACCAGTGGCCCACCTGCAAGGCTGCCCATGCATATCCCTGGGAGTGTTCTTGGTAATGCTGTAAAAGGACATTTTCACTCTCAGTTTTATTCTGAGGCATTTTTGAGTCAAAGATAAAAACCCTCTGATCCTAGAAACACTGCCTGTCAATTGGAATTTGCAAAAAAAAAAAAAAAAGAAGAGAACAGGATCAGATTCCTGAGTTTACTGTTATATTGTCCATGCTTTTAAAGAAAATGGGGTTTTCCCCATGCTTCCTGGGGGAGAAGAGGAAGATCTGGGGCAAGTAGCAATCCAATACAATATGTCTGGCAAGGGATTTCGTAAGAAGCTGAGGAACTCTGACCTAGCTGTGCTGTGACTGAGTAAGAAGGACGCTGCTACTGCTTCACGAGGTTGGGAGGGTGAGTATGCATGGTATCCTTGTACTGCACAGCAGTGACTAGCTTATCTTCAGCATTCAGTCTTCAGGGTAGTGACTTACTAGGAAAGCTTTCTTCCCCCCCCCCCTTCTCTCTCTTTCTCTCACTGTTTTTCAACAAATGTGAAAGGTGCCGATAAATACTGCAAGTGAATGATACAGTATTTACTTGTTTATGCTCCCTTTCGTCTGTGAGTTTGTCTCAATGTTGTTAAAGAGCAAAGATTTTTCTTTCATTGCTTTTTAACACAACTGTGTCTGAAGCCCAAACATTGATCAGGGACATCTTCTCCTCTGTGTTAACTCTTGCTGCTTCCAGCTGCTCAGAGCTTTACACTGAACTTTTATTTCTCTATGGAAGAGTTCTTCTCAGGTTTGTACTCTGTGGTTAATTCAGCAGAGGTAGCAGGAGCACAGCCATGTTTCTAGTCAGCCTGCATGTACTAAAGAGCTGTACGCCTGACTACTCTACTACATTTCACGCATCTGTACCTGGTGACGGCAGTATTGACAGGTTTTCTCCTACAGGAGAAGATGCCATGGAACTGAAGTTACAAAATCAGTGGAAATGCTTACGTAAAGACAGCAGAAATATTGTTCACAGAAGTTGCCTTGTGATGTGTTTTACTGCGTCAATCCTTAACAGAAGTATGTGGTTCGCTCTTGGTCCTGGATCCAAGCTATTCCTTCCTAAGCTTTGCATCCACTAGCTGCTTTCTGATGTAGCTACTGTCACTTTGCAGTCACCTTTCCTTGAGGCAGAGGGCTGTACAGTGTTTTCCCCAAAGCAGCAGCACCTGAAATCCCCATGTTGAGTGCTGTATCAGTGATTTGAGTGTTCCCACATGTCAAGATGTTTCACTCGCTCATGACTGATTGAAGTTGTGAAGGTTGGGGACTGCCTTGGCTTCAGTGACATGGTGGAATTCAGGATCCTGCATGGAGGAAGCAAAGCAGTAAGCAGGACTAGAACCCTAAATTTCTGGAGAGCTAACTTTGACCTCTTTAAGGACCTGTTTGGAGGGATTCCATCAGCTACAGCTCTAGAAGAGAAGGGGGTCCAAGAGAGTTGGTCAATATTCAAGCATCACTTCCTCCAAGCTCAAGACCAATGTATCCCCATGAGCAAGAAATCAAGCAAAGGAGGCAGGAGACCTGCATGGATGAGCAGGGAGCTCCCAGCAAATCTCAAATGGAAGAAAGAAATTTGTAGGACATGGAGAAAGGGAGAGGCCATGTGGAAGTGCTATAGGTACATCTCCAGAGTATGCAGGGATGTGACAAGGAAGGCCAAGGCCTACTTGGAATTGTGTCTGGCAAGGGATATCAAGGACAACAAGAAGCATTTCTACAAGTACATCAACAGCAAAAGGAAGAAGAGCGAAAATGTGGGGTTACTACTGAATCAGAGGGGTGTCCTGGTGTTGGAAGACACAGAGGAGGTAGAATTTTTATTGAATGCCTTCTTTGCCTCAGTCTTTACTGCTGAGAACAGCCCTCCCTCAGGAATACCAGCAACAAGAGCAGAAGGTTGGAGAATGGAAGACTTGTTTGTAGAGAGTTGGGTTAGATGTTAGTGAGGCAGACTAAACACCCATAAATCTACAGGCCTGATGGGATGCACCCAAGTGTGCTGAGGGAGCTGGCAGATGCTGCTAAACCAGTCTCCATTGTCTTTGAAAAATCACAGAGAGTGGGAGAAATGCCTAGTAACTGGAGGAGAGCCAATGTTGCTCCCATCTTCAAAAAGAGCAGGAAGGAGGACCTGGGAAACTACCAGCCAGTCAGCCTCACCTCCATCCCTGGAAAGGTGATGGAACAGATCATTCTGGAGGTCATCACCAAGCATGTAAAAGAAATAATGTTCATCCTTATTCAGCTTGCTTATCAACAACTGGGGTGAAGGGGTAGAATGAACCCTGAGCCGGTTACAAAACTGGGGGGAGTGGCTGACACAGCTGAAGGCTTTGCTGCCACTCAGAGGGACCTTGATAGGCTGGAGAGCTGGGCAGAGGGCAACCTAATGGGGGTCCACAAGGGCAAGTTTAGGNCCAGGCACCAGCACAGGCTGGGGACTGACCTGCTGGAAAGCGGCTCTGCGGAGAAGGAGCTGGGGGTCCTGGTGGACAACAATCTGTCGGTGAGCCAGCAGGGGCCTCGCAGCCAGGAGGGCCAGTGGGATCCTGGGGGGCATCAGGCAGAGTGTGGGCAGCAGGTCAAGGGAGGTGATTGTCCCCCATACTCAGCTCTAGTGAGGCCACATCTGGACTGCTGTGTCCAGTTCTGGGCTCCTCAGTACAAGAAAGACAAGGAGCTACTGGAGAGGATCCAGTGGAAGCCACAGAAGTGATTTGGTGTCCGGAGCATCTCTCTTATGAGGAGGGACAGCAGGAGCTGGGCCTGTTTAGTCCAGGGAAGAGAAGACTGAGAGAGGATCTCAGCAGTACATACCAGTATCTCCAAGGTGGGTGCCCAGAGGATGGTGCCAGACTCTTCTCCATGGTGCCTTGGTGAGGGGCTTGGACTAAATAATCTCCAGAGGTCCTTTCCAGCCCTAACTATTCTGAGATTCTGTAACATACATTAAGCAAGAGATGGGAGTAAGGGATCTCAACCATCTCTGCTTTCATGTGATGGCCCTTTACTATTTGCTTGTATTGATTCTTTCAAAGTTAAAATGTGTAGAAAGTGTAGAAAGGATACATCATATCAAAAACAGTGTTCGGGAAAAATGTTACTGAAGTTGTGTTAGGCTCAAATGCATTACTCTCCAAGCTCAGCCGGTAGGGAGTTCACAATTAATCCTCTTCTCCTGCAGTTGAATGGGTTTTAATATATTTTTGGGGATTGATTCACCAAATCCCTATTCCAAATCTTCAAGCATTTCTTCCACAAACAGTTGAATTTATTTCCACTCACCATTAGTTTATGTAATGTAAGAAAGTCTAGTCCGGTAAAATGGTAGGAAACTTGAACTCAGCATTTATTCTGTGGACAGTCTTTCCTTCAGTCCAGTATAGAGCATGCTACTTAATTGAACAATGAAAGTGTTTCTCTTCAAGGATTTAATGTTCTTTGTCTCATCTCTAGAAACATTAAATATAGAATTCAAACACAACTATATAACATATCTATATTTTGGGGTTTTTGCTGACTAACACTAGGCAAGCATGTAAAATTGAATCCTCCCAGCAACACACACACAAAACATTGTAGACAGAAGTGCGTTCCTTTTTAACAGCACTGTGTGTACATCAGCAATGAATACTACAGAAAACAAGATATGGAATAAAGATGATTATTTCTACAGCATATGGATCCAAAGTCCTCAAGATGTTATCATGGCACAGAGGAAAGTCCAAATAAGAGATTTCTGCTACTTCTTTAAATGAACGTACACTGCAGCTGAGAAGAGAGTTGCACAGCTAGGTCCTTTCATTCTGACCGACTTACGGAGGACTTTCAAACACCTATTTTGTTATCTCAATACAGTACCTTTTTCTCCCCATCCATGGAGGCTTTTTGACCATACTTTGGGATTAAATGGAACCTAATAGAAAAGACAGAAAATGTTGCAGGATCCTTAGAGAAGTAGCTGATGTAGGCTGGTCTCCTGTCTGGGTGGAGGCGGGGTACTCTTGCAAAGAGTAACACACGAATTTACTGTGGTCCTATGCAGTCATGGGACAGGGAGTACAGGGGCGTTGGTAGGAGGAAGGATGCTGAATTCTGCAAACTTTGCCAAAAGAGAGATGAAAGGAGAAATGGAAAACAGGATTCAGCAGCAAGCTAGGATAAGTTGGGAGAGAAGGTCATAGAGACTTAGTCATACCTACACAAAGATGTCCAAGCATCTGGTCTAAGCTTGGTAAGAAAATACAAGTTTTCCTCTCTGGTTATGTAAAAGCTACTTGTCAGAGATCTTTGCCAACTTAGTTACACTTCTTCTGTAAGAAAATTCTCCCATGTAACTGCACTTATCCCTACCCCTAGGATGCCCAAGGAAGTCTTGAAGGCAACGGGACTACTACCTTGACAGATAAAGGGGTGCCTTCACAGGGATCCTGTCAGAAAATGACTGAAACCAGAATGATGGTCAGGGACTAGTCAGTCAGAAGAGGCAGCACTGAGTAACTGAAATGTCTCAGAGAGGGCTGCTAAAACACTGACAAGAAGCTCTAAATAAACCTAGCATAGAAGTCCTGCCCTCTTTTCCTCTCCTGATGCTTCCCATGCAAATTCAAAATTGTGCTTTCAAATTCAGGGCAGAAAGAGGGAAATTACACCCAATTTTGGATGTGACTGGGTGCTTCAGCCTTTCACTAAAAAATATCCAGCCACGAAAATGCAATTTTTTTTTTTAGTTTTACACAAGGTATGGGAGTAAAATTACTGTCAAAAGAATGTTCCCCAGCATTTCCCTGATTTCTCCCCAGGGTCTTTAAATTCGCTGATGTTAGAAGAAAAACAAAGAACTACAAAAAGGCACATGAACACTGCTCTATAAATAAAAAAAAAAAAAAAAGCAAGCATTTTTAGTATTTTGAATCAGTCATTGTGTAGGCATTTGCTTACTCCATCACTGCTCGGTGCTCAGGACATTAAAAGAGGACTGATACTAGAAGGAGTCTTTCCGTTGTGCTGAGTCTGACCTGAATTTCCTGTCTAAGGCCTGGGAAATAAAATCAGAGAGATTAAGATCTACTTTTTACCCTTGTGCTGAAAAACTTTGCTAGCAAAGGGCAAAAATTTTCCCAAGATAAACAAAAAATTTGGCTTAATTTTGTGTCTGGGTTATAAATACATTAAAAAGGGGGGAAATTAGTCATATGAGCATATAAATAATAGCTCAATTACATTCAAGAATATGTGGGTGTGTGTCCTGGGTGGAATAATTTGCTAAGGCAGAGTTCTTCCTTGCTTTTCCTCTTCCTCTTAATTTATTCCTCTTTCTGAATATGTGCTTCTACTTTTTAACCTTTATTTATATCTTGCTTTTTGTTCTGTAATCTTGGTGATCTTTCTATAATGGGTCTATACACGTTTTTCTTTAGGACTGGTTTATTGTGGACTAAATATTTTTAATGGATAACAACACAGTGTTGTTTATCATTTAAGTGTATACCTAGCCTCTGGTGCACACTTTCATTTTCTTGACGTCAAGAGAATGTGTATTTAAAATCAAAGGAATGCTTAACAGCCCTGTTGTGCAAGTCTTTGTATGGTGTTTTCACCCTATTGCAGTACAGCACTGTACAACCTGCTGCAACATCAAAGACCCCTCCCTCTTTCTTGCCTTTTCTTAGGTGTTTCTGCTCTTGCTTTTTGCTTCTTGCTTTGAGTTTGTTTTGATGTCACTCAAAATTGCTGACACATGCCAAAATTCTCCAACATTTAGATTTCTGTCAAGCCTCCTGGCTGATCAAGGCTGCCAAGCTGATCAGCCCCCTGACTCAGATCCAGGAACTACACTCTAGCTATGCAGTTTCTCTTTGTGCAGCTTGGCAGCAGGGAGGAATTTAAGAATCAGTGTAACCATGCCCAGCTTCTGAGCAAGACTCAACAAGGATCTGGAAGGAGTAAACCACCTGAGACACGTGACTAGTGCATCACACAGAGCAGTGAGCTGGAGCTATGTGACAGCATCCCTGAGATGGCTCCCATTGCCCATGCCTGCCTGCAAGAAGGGCAAGGGAAACAATGGAGTTTGCTTGGGATTGTCTTGGTCTCATACCTTCCTACAAAAGTCCATAGATGTTAAATGAGGTACTGTGTATTGTGCATGTCTTTCTCTCAGGTTATTTTTCTATTAGCTGATTTCTTTGTTTTAATTTTGAGTGCTGTTAACATCACTGCAATTATGAAGTTTGTTCTGGTGTCCCATAAATAAGAATGTTTTTACTGCCAGGAGATGCTGACAATATTTGTGAGAAGTCATCCAGAGTTGATGTTTAACCTAGTGCCTGAGCAGATCATGACCTGACACTATATGCACTCAGTTTGGAAACAATGTGTAAGAGTATTAAAGACAAGAAAGTTTGAGCTGTGCTTTCATTTTAAATCTGGGATCTTCTGCGAGGTGTTAGGAAAGCATTCAAAATTCCACAATGTCAACAAAAAGATTTTTCATAGCCTCAGTGGAGTTTTGGTTGGCCTTCTCTCATTGAAGGCAGGGTTGGCCCTTTCACCCAAAGCACAAGACTGGTAGCCCCCTCCTTAAATACACAGTCACCCATGGGAGAGGTTTCTAATCCCAAAGATTAGAAGAGACTCCAAAGGGAGTTTTGTGCAGCAGCAATTTCTCAGGCAGTGGGAGCAAACCTCAAAAGCTCCTGAATGAAGCCTGCCAGAGGAAAAAAGCAAGGGCTGACCAAAGCCTGATGACCTGACAAGCAAAACTTTAGAAGTCTTTTATTTTCAGTGCTTCTTTTGAAAAAGTGATTATTCTTAGCATCTTTTCCACCTGTCCTAGCATGGGAATCTGTTCCTACTGGTCCTAATTTCTGTATTTGGAGTGTCCTTGTTCCACTATTTAGAACATTCCATGTTTACAGCTAATTGTGGGTAAAAAAGCTTTTGTTAGGTGGAAAAATATGAGACACGCCCTCACTTCCTGGCTCTTTTGAGGACGGTAACCCATGGCCAGGCTGTCTTACTTCTCACGGAATGGTTCTACATGGTGGGGTGATGAACAGCAGCAGATCCTCCAGTGTCATTGGCAAGAAGTGAGACTGATGATATTGTGTCACTTCCCAGAGGAAGGGCCTACAATGAGGAACACGGTGTTTATCTGACATGAATGGCTGGGAGATTACGCCATCGAAAATGCACTGCACCCCCGCACTAACACCTGCTACATCCAAAGTGGTCGCCATTTAGCATCTGCATTTCTGATGTGGATGCATTGTTCTGAGTTAACTTGAGCTGATTTAGGGAAGCATTCTGAGTGTTGCTGAGCAGAGATAGCACCACACGCGGACATAAATGCATTGTTAAGACAAGCTTTATATGGGATGTTCTGCCAAATGGTTCCCTTCCCTTCCTCTTCTCATTTCCTTGTTCTCCTTCAGCCACTGGAGAATGCTAATCCCTTTATTCGCTTATGCGTAAACTGGTGACTTTCCAGACCTGCTACAAAAGACATTTGAACTAGAAGACTTTTTTGTAAAGATGCAGCAGGAGGAGATGGAAATGTTTTTCCTGAATGGTCTCAACTTGATGGCAGCTGGATTGATTCCTTTGGAGCTGAGGATTTTAATATTGCTATGTTTGTATTGACAGTCAGAATATGGAGAGCCTTGTAATGACAGCTGTAAACAAAAAGGAAAATACTACAGCTACTTTCATCCTTCTCTCTTACAGAAACATTTTTTTCAATATCTGGTTTTGACCTTTAGAAACAACACATGCACAATGCCTTGCTCATCCCAAGCAGCAAGCTTTGACATTTTGTTCTTAACACACAAAAGTGCAGGCACACAACTATATCTGAATGGAGAAAGTACGGAGACACCTGTGGAGAGCAAAGTCATTGCTGGTTCCAAAAATTTCTCAGAATTAAATATGAAAATTAAAATCTCGGCATGAGAAACCTGAGTCAGGATTTCCCCTCATCTTGCAGGTACACTGGCTAAAATCCTTTTTCTTCACTCTTGCAGCCAAGAATGTCTCTTTTCCTCTGTCCACCCACTTGTTGACTGTTGGACAGTCTCTCCTTCCCAGCCCATTCCAGAGACAGTTGGCAGGGTGAGCAGGGATCATCACCTTTTCTGATGTGTCTGGGCATTGCACAGCAAGCTGCAAGAATAAAGGGGCCCAGGGATGGCTCTAAAGGCTCACCTGGATTCTTGACCCTGTACCAAAAACTAATTTTCTGCTTTACCTAGTAACACATTTAGTGTACTGAGGCTGCTGTGATGTTAAAAGAATAGTTATACCATGGTATCTTTAGGAGATGTGATCCCAGGCCCTGTCTTGTACAACTGCAGGAGTCCTTCTAGTCCCCTAATCCAGGCACTGACACAGGGGAAAGAGCAGTGCCCTTAAAACACCCACTGCCAGCATTTCCAAGCATTGCAGGCTGCAGCTTGGGTTCTTCCTTTTTCCACTGATTCTCTCAGCGTACTCCCTACCTGCCTCTTCCCTTCCCTTCTCCCTCCAGTTCTTCTTTCAACCCTCCCTCCATTCATCCTCTTCAACCATCCATTTTCCATGGCATAGCTTCCCTCTGCTTTCACAACGAATGAAGCTCCGCTCTTGTCAAAGAGCAGTCATCTTTGACAAAAGAAAGAGTGTCGGAAGCAGATTTCCACCAGTCAACTGAGAACTGCTCTGATTACTCCTAATATGATCCCCCATGTGCGTGTCAGTACAATTCTCCTTAATTCCAGCAATCCACAGGGTGGAGCCTTGCTGTGTGTGACCAAGCAAACTGTTCTAGTGACAACCATTCTTGAGCTCAGCTGCACTCATAACACATGGGTGAAAGTGATTTGTCACTGTTACTTCCTTAAGCAATAGTGGTGGTAAGAGGCTGGTGCTTTCCTCCTGCACCCACAGGATCAGAACATCTCTATTTTGGTAAAACATGAAGCAGAAGCATAGTTCTGACATCTGCCCAGAAAAATAAAAAAAAAAAAGGAAACGAGCCTTTCAAAATAAGGACAGTTCTTGGACTGTTCTTAAAACGGCCTGAAACTTGAAAACCACAAACTACAGGTGAAAAATGACTTCTTTTATGATGTGGGATACATTCTTTCATACAGTGATTGCTTGATGTCTTAACACATAAGTTTTGCATTTCCCAAAATGAAATGGGGGAGGGGAGTGCAGCAATCACACACTATCTTTTTTTTTTTTCCAGTGTCTCATTACATCCTTTCAGCCCAGAACTCAAGGATAGGCTCTGGCCATCACATATAAGGTATACAGCAGATTGTTTCATTGAAAGGAAAGTAATACTTCAGTATCAGTTTGAGAATTTTATTAAAACCATAGGTTTCTGTTCTATACAAAACTGAGGAGAATTCTAAAAAAAAAAAAAAAAACAAAACAAAATGTATTAACCACATAGGAAACAATGCAATGTAAGTGGCTTGTTGATAAAAATCTCTGAAAGCTATATACAGGATTAATACTACACAACTGTATTAATGTAGAGACTCTCAGCAACTTTAGCAATATATACAAACTACCTTTACACTCATAAATATCTTATTTACAGCTAATAAATAACATCCAAGCTAAACCATGTTTCCTTATGAAAAGAACCTTCACTATTTTATATTCAAATTCTAAATGTGTTTGTATTTGATCCTGTATTAAGAGCACAGCTGTCCAGATACTTTGCTTCTGAAGAATTTAACTTTTAAGAGAAAATTGCAACAAAATGTGGAATCTATAGGGAATAAATCACTGTATTTATTTTTAGAGGTCTCAAATGCAGTGGCTCAATACTCAACCCCACCCTCAATGACTCATCACATCTCTGCTGTAGTTTAATCGAATGTGAAATCAAATGTGAGCAATTTCAGAGCTATTAATATTCCAACATATTGCACTGTTTAAGACTTTTATCCCCAAATATACTAGCAGCTACAGTTGGAAATAGGAAACAAACTGTGCACATAAACACATAAATTTTTTGCTTTGTTTTTAAGAAGGGATGATATAGGAGAAATCACCATCTCCGTGCTGTCTTGCGCATGCAGGAAAAGACCCTAACACCCAGCATCAACAGCTAACATTACACTCCTCCAAGAGCCTAGCTTCAGGCCCTTCTACATCCCCAGCATTTTGTTTATCCTCTACAAAGTTAAAAGAGGGCTATTGCACCTTTCAGCACACCAGAAAAATTATATGTTACTTTAAAATGGGGAAGCAGACTGCCTTCAATATACCTATTTTTGTAAACTTGCAGAATGGCTAATTTCAGTGTTTTTCAGAGCACTCAACCAGGCTGCTTTTAACTCAGCTCCTGCTTCCTGCTGAATTCCATCTCATGGCAGAAAACTAAGCAGCTCCTAGCGCAGCCAAGAAAAAAAACTGAGGCGGTCTTCTGGCAGTCACAGTTCCAGTACAGGGAAGTATGAACATCCTTGTCAGCTATCAAGTGGATTCACTTGCACTGAAAACTGCAAACAGCAGCCACTCAGCTGCATGACTGACGCTCGGTGTCAAAGAGCAGAGAAACTGTGACAGTTTTGGCATACATGACGCAAGCAAGCCAGGAGAGGGTGGAGGTGGGGGGAAAATATCTGTTTCCTGCATTTTCTGGTAGCTCAATTCCTCTGCAGTTCCATTTTCACAGTGTTGAAGGCTAGACAGTTTCGCTTGCAATAACTGAAAGCATAGATAAAATACTAAATGTCTGCATAAGACACTGGCATTGCTGCCTTCTCCTACAGCTGTTTTTTATTCCAGGGTAAGCGGCATCGAAGTATATAGCTTAACAGATCATACCTATTGCTAAGCAGCACTGGCATCTACCCCCAATTAAATACATTCATAACCACAAACTAAAATATTCATCCCCGTATTAAGTCAGTCCCTGACACCTTCTAGTATTACACACAGCAAAGATGGTTTTTTTCACATGGGAAACGTACTTATTTGTTAAACACACACTTGAACACTATGAACTCTCTCCACTGAACTGCCTGAAAATTCAGTTAGCCAAGACAGAAAACAATCTGTCTGATTTCAAAAGACTCCTGAAAAGAACAAAAAAAACAACTAACCAAAAAAAAAAAAAAAAAAAAAAAAAAAACCCCCAAACCAAACAGAAACAACAGCAAAAAATAAAACCACGTACAGGGCTTTGTTTCTTTTCAATAAATACTAAAAAATTGCTATATAGGATCTGATGTCAAGAAACCTTGTCACAAGGCACCATAACTAAGCAAAATTACTTTTATCTTTTCAGCACTCCAAACTTTGGCATGTTGTTTTGCAGGTTTCTTTTTGTTTTTAACTATTTGGATAATGGTTATGGTTAGTAACTTCATATGCTGAGACTTTCTTACAAGAAGTCTCTAAAATAGGTAGGAATAGCAGGCAAAAATCCAGCAGCGGATAAATATTTCTATATATTTGGTTCTGAACATCCAGTCCACAGGGATGAACAGACTCTTCTCCTCCCCAGTGTGAAAAAAATCTTTGCTCTTGTCACTTAAGCAGATTCATGAGCTGAATTTTCTTTAGAGGCTTTCTTGGTGCTGTGGAGAAAAAGATAAAATATAAAGGTGATGAGGAAGATGTAAGATACTTGGCTTATTTTTGAGAATTAAGATTTTAAAACTCCCTACTTAACACGAAGATAAATTATGTGCTTGGCCTTCTCCTGGCTTCTGCTTGATTTTATGTCAGATACACAAACAGAGGTCTCAAGGCCTGTCCAAGTCATTGCCCCAGAGTCAAGGCCAGCACGTGCACTTTTATGCAGTTAGATCTCAGCCTAGAAGTGTCCCCCTGAGACCATTCACACACAGCAATTGAACCACAATAAACATAACCACTTCTCTAATCTCAAACTTCAGTGGGCAAAGTGCAAAGACTGTTCCCACATTTAATCTGGGTCAGAAAAATTATTGATAAAAATATTAAAGTGCACCAAGGGCTATTAAACAAAGGCAGAATCTCTGATCCACAGAGATGAAAACCTCAGGAAGTCACTCGGCTGATGGTTACCATCCGAAAGCAGTGTGCCAAGAAGAGCACCTGCTTGGTGCCGTTCCAATATGCCTGCTCCGTTCCTGTACCAGCCTCCAAACCTGCTGCTGGCAAGTAAGGAGGGAGAGCTCTGAGCTGACCCACTATGGAAGTCTGAATATTCTGCACGTAAGGGTAAGTGTAGGGAATCTTGAGACAGAGACATGCTTTCCCTCTTCGTGCTAGTGCCTTGTCCGTAACCCTCTCTAACAGCCCCTCAAGCTTGGCCACCGAGTGGCTGCGAGAGGCAGTGACTAGTACCTGCTTCTCAGACATGCTAACAACCACACAAGGATGGTCAGGAGAGAAGCAAACTAAGGGCTTTTAAGCTGCTAAAGTCGCCGTAAGCAAACCTCTGGTTAGTCTGAGCTGTGATGCTTCTGAAGCCCTGAGAAGACTAAAGTCAATTAATGGGAAAATTTTTATTACCACATGAGTGGTAATAAAACAATCTAGAACCAATAGTGATTACTCATACCCTCCTCTCTTCCTGTTGACGGGCTGCTCCGAGCATTTCACAAATATTGCTGCCTCTTCTCCCTTACTGAGACGCGAGGTGCCATCTCGAGAACAGAACACCACTCTGTGGAATAAATATTGAAAAAAAAAATCACATGACTGAGCCAAACATCCCTTTTTAATCTTAGAAAGAAGACTGGTGCTTAGAAACAGTCTTACACTGTCACATGGGGCACTGCTACTTCGCAAGCCTGTGAGAAAGTTATTTTTAAAAGAGAATTCTGTGACAAAAGAAACGCTGTGCAAGAAAAACTGGTAAATGAATTATACACGGGCATCAAACCATAGCCATAACTTTCACTGATCCTTTGCATAAAATCTTCTTGTGGCTAAGACAGCTGAAGTTCTATCCCAAAGTCTCTCGGATCTTTATCTACACCAGTCTTTACATGAGTTTTTGTCAGGTGAATGAACTTGGAAGAAAGCCATACTCCTCAAATGTTTGCAAACGAAGTAGGTTGCAATTTCCAGAAAACCTGAGCACTTGCTTTTACTATTTATCAGTACTTTCCCCACCCCTATATTTGTTCAGCTCTGATAACTGTCCTTTGATCAAGTGACTGGCCTGTTTATTCAAAGAAGGAACTTGTTATTTACTATACTACACATAGGACACACATACTCTGTTCTGGGCCCATGTTCTGCAAACAGAGCTCATGTTTAGTGAATATGAGTATTTCAAAAGGTTCATGTCAAAGCACTTCTGTGCAGACTTTGATGTTTTAACATTCACGCATTAGCAACGTCCTGCAACAGTCACGTGTCTCAGTTTTCACCCACCATTCGGGTATCAAACCCCTAAGAAAATCCAACTTAACTAAGCAATAATTTCTTGTGCAAACACACTTTTGGAAGGATTTCTAAAAACCTCCATCTAAGCACGCTCTTTGTGACAAAACCTATGCAAACACCCAGCATGAAAAAGGAAGAGAGAAACTGCAAACAAAGTCACTGATGCTGGTTCATGGAGACACTCTCCTGCATATTATAACTGACCTCAAGTAGATACGACAGTGGGATACAAATTAATTACATGGGAGTAAAGACTACAAATTGCAGATCCCAGTGGAAGCCAGTGACTGAACCTGGCTGATATAAATGGTGGTTTGATACCACTGGAGCCCTGATTATCAGTGCTCACCTATTTGTAACTGCTTAACATGTTTGTCCCAGCCTGTGAGATACCAGAAATCAGGAAGCATTGTCAGTTAAAACTAATATAGCTCATAACAATCAAAACAAGTTACTTTTTCTGAGTTTCTCCTGACTTCACTCTGACTCTCTGGATGTCAAATGTAAAAGGAGTCCACCAGTCTGACCAGCTGAAGAAGGTGTCTTTTTCCCACTGCAGCTTCAGCATAAGCAGGTCTCCAATATCCACTTCTGTGTAAATCAGGAAGGAGAAGGTCTTGTTTGAGGAGACTTCAGGCCTGTGGGGAGAAGGGGAAAAAAAATTAAAAAAAAAACAACAACAACAACAAAAAAAAACCCTGAAACTTTTGGACAGACAAAGAAAATTAAGGAGCAATAGAACCTGGAATTTTTGTACTCCAGAGAAGGAAGCAAACTTCTGCATAGTGTTGAGGGATGAAGTAAGGAAAAAAATGCCTTAAGCTTTTGTAGAGGCAAAAGGAACATCCTTCTGTAGCAAGGCTGCTAAAATCCTGGGACAGTCTGACAGGCAAGGGTTGTCCCCTCCTGTGCTGGTAATTCTCGGAAGAGCCAGACAACCACCAGCCATAAACAGTTTACATTCCTCAGAGCAGAAAACAGACTTTGGTGATTTCCAGCTCCATTCCCTGCCAGCCTGTGTCCAGGGACGTACACACAAACTTATTTGCAGAGCTGTGAAAGCAAATCCCAAGTCTCCCTCAGCTTCTGTACTGAGATCTTCAGACCTGTAAGTCTACTTTTAAGAAGATTTAACATGGTACAAAGATACTGAAAAGAAAATAAGAAAGCACTAGAAAGACTCTCATTAGGCTGAGTCACAGGTCAGACTTCAAATTTCCATATTTCAGATGTCTTATCAAGAAGAGCTCCTGCAGGATTTCATTCATTAGCTTCAGAAGTGAATGCAACTCCTTGATGAAGGACAAGAGCAGATTTTGGGACCCTGTAAGATTACTGTAGCTGGAGCTAGAACAAGTTTTTCAGTTGAGACTTTAACAAATTTAGGTAAACTCAACAGTACTTTGCAGTTGTTTCTGTAGCTACTTACAGTGTGAAAGCAATGTTCTCACTCTCATGTAGAGTGCCATAGAGAGAGATCAGGAATGGCTGGTTTGTCTTGGTTATGTTAGTCTTTCCAAAGAAATGTATCTTGACTTGGTAATGAAAGACTGGAAGAATACAAAAGGAAACGCCATTAGGAAAACTCAACCTCCAAAGAGACAGCTGGTGACAAAATCACCCTGCCTCACCTCTGAAAATCCTAGGCTGGAATATGCCAACTTCATTAAAATTAGTTTACTTCCCTGCAGGTGTCCAGGGAATTATTTTTGTGAGAAGGTAATTATTAGTTAACAAGGCAATCATCATTAAAGAACACCTTTGCAGTTCTTGAAACTAAACTTTGCATTCAAGCTGCCACTATAATAACTCCAGTTTGTGCAGTATCACCTTCAAACCTGCTATTGAACATGTAAGACTTGCCGTCCTTGACGTGAAACAAGTGAGAAGCCTTCCTCTTACAGGAGGCTTGGTAACAGGAGACAAAAAAAAAAAAAA
>VZTI01004291.1:93602-105242 GCA_013397865.1 Struthidea cinerea
AAAAAAATCAACCCACTGACACTGCAGATAAAGCACCAAATGCCAACAGAGCACCAGTCTTGCAGCTGTTCTAACACTGCAGGAATGTGTCTTTTGATTGCTGGTCCATCACAATGCACACTATCAGCATCCCATGGGGTACAGGCAAAGCCATGGAGGAAAATAAAATAAAGTAGTAAAATCCAATGCTATTTTCCTAGCTGAAAGCCTCCTGGTTCTCTTGGCACTGTCCTTCTCAGACATCCCACAGCGGCAACTAGAATCAAGAAGTGCTGTGCTATTTTAACAAGGGCTAGTGCTCCTCTAGCAAGCGCACTACCAAAGCCACAAATCTGATGTTTGCATATCTTTAAATAAGGTGCTCATCAGACTGAGTTCTGCTGATTATTTCCCCAGCAGAAGTAGTAATCATTTGGATGAAAAACACTGAAAAAGTTTGGAAGACTCAGCTGTTCCAACTGATTGGGCAGCAGAGGAAGTCTAACTTTTGCTATGCAGAAACTTGATACAAAATACCTTTCTTCTTGTACTCTACCCCACACCTCCACACCTTCAGTAAGATGACACTTTTCTCTGAGACTTGTATTCCATGGCAAGCTACAGACCAGCTTCACCCCTGCTCACCACAGGCACCAAAGCAGCAGTATTGTCACCTGCAGCACAGACCCACCGTGACACACGGCTGACCACAAGCACCAGTCTTGCTCACCAGTAAGCAGGCAGTACCTACCTTTATAGGGCATCTGAGCACGGGTTTTCAAATACATTTTGGTGTTTCTCTTTGTTCTCACTCTGTTGACCTTGTAACCCAAATTGTTGCAGCGGTTCTTGCGGCAGCTCAGGCAGAGGCCCTTCTCAAAAGCCTCCTTTGTGTTGCAGCGGTAGGCCATGCTGGGCTTTTCTTCATTGAGGAGAGAGTCAATGAAGAGGTGGATGGATCGTTCATGGGAGCATTTCACCAGCTGATCCACATCTTGAAAGAATGAAAACGTGGAATATGTATACACGCATACATATAATGATATAAACCCCTAAGCAATGCTGTCAACAGGCATGATCCACTATGCCAGAGCTGGTGTTTACAGATGACTTTCAAAAGCACTTAAAAGAACATATTCCTGTGCTTCTCAGAGATCTCTCCCTCCAAGACACCTTGAAGGAGTATTCAGGTTTCCCTCTGAATGTTATACTGCTTGTTTCAGAGCAACCTCACCTCCAAAGCCTTTCTCAGCAATCAGACGCAGTGCTTCTCCCAGATTGCAACCTGGCTGGAAACCTCCACCATTGGGATAAATATCAATGTGTCCAACAGGCTTCTGGATCCCAATGCTGCGGTCTGGAGAGCCTCGGGTGTAGGTGTGTAGGACATCCACAAAGTCAGCATCATCCGGGGAGAGGCGAGTGAGTTCATCAGCGTACTCAAAGGTAGGACCAGCAGGATCCAGCCCTTTATGGGGCAAACCACAAAGAAAAACTGACACTATTGTCTGCCAAAGACACTGACAACAAATGCCAAACTCAGCTGCCACGTTGGGCTGGAGTATTGAGTTGGTTTTCCTGCAGACATTACAAAGGGATCATTTAAATAACATTCATGTATTCAGGAGAATCAAATGCACTACCTTGAAAGGTTGTCACTGTTTAAAAAAATAAAAGTGTATGCAAACACATGGAAGGAAGCCCAGCTAACTTCCTCAGAGCTGTAGCATTTCCAGCGGATGGAAGAAACAAGCTCTTAAGCATTTTCTCAATGTCTTCCTCTCTTGTCAAGAATTGTAGAGCTTGTATCTGAAGTGTCTGAAGTATGGAAAAGTCTTGCTGACAACTCCATGCCAGGGGAACAAGAGGGAAACACAAATGAGGGCTTCACTGTCTACATACCTAAGGGGAAGGGGATTGCTATGGTAAACTGTCAAGCTGCAGCAACACTGACATCAAAAAAGCCCAGAACTATTCT
Source organism: Struthidea cinerea (assembly GCA_013397865.1). NCBI lineage: Eukaryota > Metazoa > Chordata > Aves > Passeriformes > Corcoracidae > Struthidea > Struthidea cinerea. Next base: position 95,560 of record VZTI01004291.1, read on the forward strand.
GCCAGTGAACAACTACTATCTCCTGTTCAGACAACTACCTGAGAGATGGCTGAAGGGACACGTCTTTTCTGCACCCCTCAGGTGGGGACAGGCACCTGTGCTGCTCACCCACAGTTAGCTCCAGTGGGTCTGAGCTGCCTCCCCCTCAGCTGTGAGGGCTTCAGGGGCCACATTACATTGCTCCCTGTGCTTTTCCTGGGGAAAGGAAGAGCACCAAGAGCAACTGTGGAGGCATAACAGAGGGCTACTGACATGTCAGTGATTTGGCAGCCTCAGTGAAAGCAACAAAGCTGCAACTTAGAGAAAGGAAGGGCAGAGGGACTACTGCTTTGGCCTCCTGACTTTAACCCGCCAGCTCTGAGGACGCGACCTTTCCAGATGTGACTGCTGCCTCACCCTCCTCTCAGCCTGCCTGTGGACCTGGGATCACAGCCAGGCTCAGGTGAAAGAGTAAAGGGTGCCAGGAGCTAGGCTCCCTTCTGAGTGCTGCTCCCAAGCTCTCTCAGCAACAGACACCACAGATGAGCAATTTTCTTAGCCTCACTTGCTGATGCTGGCAATTCCTTTGTCACTGAGATCAGTGCTAGGGGCTCAGCTCTCCAGGTGCTGGGTTGTAAACCAGCCCCAGAGTAGCCACACACTCTGTCTTGAATAGCACATTTTTCAGTCTCCAAAAATCACCTTAAACAGACATCTAAGCACACATAGCAACACAGCAAGTATATGTATGCTCCCTTCCTCTTCCCCAAATTATCACAGTGTTATTTCCAGCCTAGAATATTTCTTGAGCCTGTTGTGATTAACTTTTTAAGAACCCACACTGGATCTCTTCTGATTATCTGTCCAGTCTCCCTTTGAGCCCATATAAACTCTTGTATCTGCACCATCCCATGGCAAAGAGTTCTGCAGGTACTAAAACTGCCGCAGCAGGATCTACCTCCTGCTCTTTTTGAATGGCTCCCATCAGCTGTAAGGAATGACTGCCCGGATAAAGACAACCAGCTGAACTTCTCATGCTGCAAGACATACTGTGACCTTTTCCAAGCCATGGATTTGGTCAGTCCCCCCACGCCCCACAAACTACTCTTTTATCATAGCCTACTCACTCATTTCTAGTGAAAAAGCAAATAAAGGCTTCTCACTCACCACCTTTGTTGTTATTTTCTGAATCTTTTTTCCAGTTCTACTAGAGAAATACCAGCCCTGCTGTTTCATTAAATCATGAACACATAACCAAAGTACTGCCAGCAAGAAACAATTATTCTGGTGATTTTTCAGTGGAACACAATGTTTCAGTATGAAAGAGATGGGACCCTCCACTCTACAGTGACAGGTTTCCTTACCAGTAATTCTGTTAACCTTCTTTTTGGTCAGGTTCCCAGCAATCCCAGCAGCATGGGCACCCAGACTGTACCCCAGCAAGTGGAGATTGTTGAGAGGATAATTGAATTGCTCCTGCAGAAGAGAACAATTTGTTTAAAGTTCAAAACCAAACACAAAAACATCAGAAGACACAAAATAAAATGTTTTGTTAATACTGGGATTTTTGTTTGAGCCATGAATAATAGAAGAAACACTATGAAGTTATCATAGTTTTGTACCATAGTAGATTTCTTGATCTAACTAATTTATGGCCAAATCTAAGTTGAGAGGAATGCAGAATAAAGGACAAAAAACAGGGCTGGGTATTATAAAGGTTTTCAGTCACCCTCTCCCCATCAGTTTTTGGATCTCCTAAGTATTTTTCAAAGGCAGGGCACATTTCTGATTCCCAAGGGCTGGCTGCTGTATAATATATAGGAACCTGTCTCTCATAGCTACCTCTCTCAGAGCCCTCAGAAATACTGTGGGCTCACAGGACCCCACAGACCACAAGGTAAAGTTCCTGGAATGCACTACAAAGCCCTCTGAGTAGGCGACAGCCAGTAAACTAAAGCTGGAATTTTACCAGTCCAGCAGAAGTACAGTCTGCAAGAGTTTAACGCCATCGTCCCAACAGGAGATGACTAACACAGCTGCACCACTGCTGTTTTGTCTCCTACGACACGACACAGAACGTGAGACATGTCTCCACGCCTTACCTCCATCCAGTCAATGAACATAGCAACATCCTTTCCCACCAGCCTGGTGTATGCGGCAGACACCGGATAGTGCTGCTGAGCTCGAACTAGCCAGTCCACCACAATGACGTTTGAATCAGGTTCCCTCTTGTACAGAGCATCCACCAGCTTCGGGACCCAGCTTTCATACATCCCTGTCACCTGTTGATTTTGGGGATTTTAATTTAAAAAGGAGAAATATATTAATATATCTGTGAGACACCTCTGCACAGTTTATCAGAAGCGTGGTTAAAAGGGAGATTCCTCCCACTTTGTCTTACCGTCCACCCATGGATCACCACAAAGGTTTTACTGGTGTGATTGAAGTTGCACTGTGCCAGGCTGTTCACCTGCCCAGGAACCAGGTAGCAGACATCCTCATCGGGCTCTGCAGGCGTCCGTAAGGAAAACTTGCTCTCAATTCCATCGAAATTGTTTTCAACTTCTGCTACGCAAGAAAAAACAGAGCAGTGTTTTAGGAGCACCAGGACAAAGTCAGAAGGCACAGGTACAATGTTGGAGAGATATCTGGAGCAGTCAAGAAATGGGACGCATGGTTTTCATTTCCTACAGCACTCAACGGCCATACAACAGCCATGTAACGAGGAAATCAAAGGATGAAAATTGCTCCCCTTCCAAGGTCCTGCTAAAACAGTAAGAATCTGCTGAGCTGTCACAGAGGTATGAATTCATTGTAAGAGTCAGTATTTTCCCCATTACATTAAGCAGGAAACCTCTTAAGCATCACACGAAAACTGCACAGGACAGTCACAGACAGTCATCCAGGAAAGCAGAGAGTTACTACCATACTATTACATGTTTTGGTGGTGCGTCTTCCACATCACCTCATCAATAATCACTGCCTAACAGGGCCTTTTATAACACCATGTAGTTGCAGTGCATTAAAAGCTGTGAAGCCACCACTGTGCTTTACAAAATGCTAGTTTTAACTTCTGACCAACAAACAGCAAGTGAGAAGATCAGACACCCATCACTAGCAAACCAGCAGCCTATTTTGAAATAAGTACATTTTCAGGTCATCTGATAAACTACAGAAAAATAACGGCAGAAAAGTATCTTTCTCTGCCTGAAGCTATTTTGAGTCCAGCGTGGGGAAGGAGGTGAAGATCCTGTACTGGTGGTAGCAAAGTATGTCATGGCCTGCAAAGATCACTCCATTCAGCTTCCAGATTCAAAATTTAAGTACTCCTTTTCCTGCCAAGACAGAGAAGTGACTTTAGGCTTCATACTCACTATTTCCTTTGGGAAGGAACTTAAATGTCTCCTCTTTTTATGTCTGATTCAACACTTAAATGCCTCTACATACAGCAGACCCCATAAGTAACTTTTCAAAACCCAGGCTCCTGTTTGGCAACTTGAGTTTGGCAAATATTGATTGTCTCTTTTTCAAGTGCAGCTGAACTTAAGCCAATTCTGTCCTGCTCAGCATTGCCTTTCCTGACATCAAGACCACCAACCTTTCACAAACTCCTAAACACACATTAATGACTGGCTCCGAGCCATCATAGGGAATACCTAGGTAAGGACCTTACACTAGGCATGCAAAACAAATTTCCACTCCTTTTTCCTATTGCAGAAGAGGTTTTCTATGATAATTGTTAGATTTGCATTTCTGTATCATTCAGGTGATTATTAACTAACAATTCATTTTCTCCCAAAACAGTTTTTCTGGTCTTCTCATTCAAGCTACCCACACACAGCAGGGCACTGACTTCTGCCTGACCTCACCTCAGGGACTTCTATAAAGCCTGGGAAGTTCCTGCTGTGCTTAGAGGGTCACAAGAAATCACGGTCTAACCTCCTGCATCAGGTCTAAAACCAGCACAGAGCCTTGCAACAAATGCTTATGTACAAGCCTCAGAGAAACTTGTCAGCCGTAATCAATGGCTTAACATTGCCCAAGTTCAGCAGATTTCTCCCCTGTCAAAGCACATGCAGGAAAGCAAGAACTGTTCACTGAACAGAGGCAGTACTCAGCTTTAGGTTTTGACCTTGACTGTGCTAGGCTGGCTAGCTAATCCAGGATAATTACACTGAGGGCCCCCTTCCTGCCTCGTTCCTCCTAAAGAAAGGTGTTTTTCATAGACCTTACCCTTCCTCCAAACCAGCAGAAGTATTCACATAATAGCAAATATAACATTTTACCCACCAATGAAAGCTAAATTTACCAAACTAACCAAACCGTTTATACAGTTTTGCATGTTCAAAATTTCTTTTTCTCGCCAACTGAGAGTATAGAACACTTTTTTGGAACAAGTCTTCAGACTTGTATTATTTACTTTTTAGCCAGAAAAAGAAAAGTCCCAAAGGCTGGTTGGTTAAATATCAGCAGTAACTTTTCACTCAGCTGAGAATCAGTAAAACCTTGAAAGGAACAGAAACAGCTTTCAACTGTAAGGCATACAAGGCCAGAACTTCCAATTATGTATACTCCCTCCTAGTACAGGAAGGCAAACAAGAATAGTCCACCTGCTCACTAGTCAATAGTGCTTCCTTTCATACATAGATATCATTTCCCTTCTGAATTCAACTTAGCTGATAATCATCCAAAATCTAAATTACATTGATATCCTGTCTCATAGAGTGTTTCCAATTACAAACACATGCTAGAATTTGCGTGTAAGTTCAGACCACAGCTCTTTTGAACACAAGCTTATAGGAAATTTACAATTCAAAGTGTACTATACTTAAGTGTGCACTTGGCAAAGTGCACCAGGCTTAGAAAGACTGCAGTACAGTGGCACCTGCCACTGAAGACGTGCTAAGTGCCTCACAAATATCTGCATGTTTTAGTCTAAAAATCCTTGGTGGGGATTTGAGGACATAAAATCACTGAGATACAGTCACCACCAGGAAAGCAGCAGCTGCAAAGCAACAGCCCATGAGTTAGGGAAATGGCAGGCAGCCACTCTTCTCATTTAACTATGTTGTATGAGGAATTAGAAAGTCAGAAGAAATTACTGTTATCGTCTTATGCCCACAAAAAGTGTCATGTTATCTTATGTCCACATATGGTCAGTTCCCAGCAGGCAAGATACCCTTTGGATGAGGGAAGTGTGTGTGTAGTGGAGTTTATTACGGACTTCTTCTTGGTGTGCTCATCAAGAAGCTTTCCTCAGAATTTGCCTGAGCTTGCCTGCAAATTCTGTATGGCTCAGAGCACAAGATATTAGACAAGCCCTGGTCTTCACCTAACATTGTGCTGCACACAGGCTGCAGTACCACCTCACAAATACATTATAGAGGCACACATAGTATGTACACACTCACCACACAGACCTGCATGTACCAAGCTTTAAACCTGAAGCAGAGAAGTTACACAGCACACCTCTTCAGAAAAATAGCATTTCCCACTTCTGCTTTCATACCTCATTATATTTCTTGGTCTATTAAAAAAATTATTCAGAACTAAACTTTGTCATTCATAGACTTTTGCCACAGACCTTTTCCTCACAGATTTAAAGGGAGAAGTCTCCTCGAATCGTGTCCTGAGCCAGTGAACTGCTGGGCCTCATTCTTACAGTCTTACACAAAGAAGTGCAGAGACAGTCAATGTACACACTCACCACAGTTTAGTTAATAATATGTTTTAACTCAAGTTAATTAAACCAGGGAAAACCCAAAAATGGGTAGTTTTCAGCGTGTTCTGAAAGGTGGGCAGAAATTTATCTGAATTAACATCGCATTTTTCATAATGTAGATACAGAAATTAGATATAATTAGAAATATACATACATCCATGTTGAGACACCAAAGTAGCTTTTCATGACAAGAATGCAAGTCCCATTTCTAAACAAGGCCTTGAATAAAGCAGACTGGAAGTAAATACATGCAGACAAAAGAAATCCATGCTTTTTCCAAAAACTACACTTTCCTAGACAAAGTTCAGCAAAGGTACAAAATCAAGTGTTGTGCATTGCCAAAGCTTCCAGGCACACAGTTACAAATACAAGCACCTGTTGCAAAACAAAGTTTTCTATCTATCTACTGCTATGTGCTTACCGTTAACATGACCTACAAAGGGATTATTTAGGGAACTGGAGCAGAATCAAGGGAGCAGAATTAAGTGACCAATTCCAGATGGAAGCTGGCTTTTCAGGCTGCATCGCCAAAACTTCACGATTTTGTCATGCTATACAACGACTTCTGATGCTTTTCTTACACTTCTGCTTCCACAATCTGAGTTTCCATATTTAAAAAAAAAAAAAAAAGCTGAGATCAAGAATCTCACAGAACTCAAAGAAAGTGGGGAGGAAAGAAAGCTTACTAACTGGGAAAACTCAGTAGTTTTTTTTTCCTGTTCAAAGTTTGTGACACTTTGGACTTGCAACTTGTGAAATTCCGTTCAGTTAGGGACACCTATCAATTATCAATTTTGAAAGCATCCCACTGTCTTTAGGCATTCTGACACATTAATCTAGAGAATTCAGTTTCAAGTTTCTTTCACAGGAAGCCCAAGGCAACTGGGCAAATTATTTTGATCGTGAAACTGTTTACCACTGGTCACCTGGGTGGAGAATGTGAGTCCTGAGGAAGTAACAACATCTGGAATATTAATCAGAAGTTAAACTGCCCACATCACACAGGTTGCCAAAATATGATAATAATGCATTTGCCAGAATGGGTGCACCTGAGCTACGGTTTTAAAAAGGGAATCTTTGATAAACAACAACTTCCTAGCATTATGTACTCTGAAATGGAAATACTATTAGCTAAGTGCAAAGATCCTGAGAAATTACACTGCTGGACTGTGTATACTATAGCCCACAGAGACATGCATGCACACACAGGCACAGCAGTACACATCTGCACATAACATCGAACATTTACCAGCTGTAGTTAACTCAGCTAAATCTTCCCTCAGCCGACAATCAGCATTAGGATCACCCATCAGTCAGTCACACTGAATTCCTAAGATTCTGAAGCAAACCCACAGTCAGCTGTAATGAAGGGGTTATATCACAGAAACGGTTATCGTTTAATTTGATCTACACTATAAACTGAAAGCAGACTACAGTGTGTTGCAATCCCAGGAAACCTACTTCACGAATCAGGTTATTGTTTAACCTTGCTGCAAAAATATTACAACTTCAAGTTTATTTATGTATTCCTTAGTGGCAGAGCCCTGAGAGTACGTTCTGCTTCACTTCCCAGGTGGGGCCAATGGAAAGAGCAACACCTCTGGAAAGCTGCTGGGCACAAGTTCAGAAGCTACACAAGGACCTCCCAGCTCAAGTTCTGCAGCTGGCAAACTGCTGTTCTTGCACCACACACAGGGGTGCCCACCCCTCTCCATGGTACTCCCTGACAAATCTTTACTCAGCTGCAGGTGGGACACTCAGAACTCAATCCAGCAGAGATCACGACATCCATCCATCAGTCCCTCTGGGAGATCTGGAATTAGCCTAAGACAATTAAAATGCAACCACTGTCAGATTTTGCAGTAATGTCGAGGTAAGGATGCATGAGAAAGTCCTATCATGCAAGGACTTCTGCACGGAAGAGATTCCAGCAAACTTTCAGGAGTGATAGTGATCATGCTAATCTCCAGCACAACTTGATGCCTCAGAGCCTCACCTCTGTGCCTTCTCAGAAATGCAGTTTCTCAAAAGGCCATGCCACAGCTGCCCTGCTATGTCTATCCCAAACACAGCCATAGAAAAAGCCAGCAGTTCATATCACACAAGAGTGTAGATTCTGGATTAACACTGGTAAAAATAAGTTTCTGAATGTATTCCTAGCAATGTTTTTATCTTTTCATGGAACAGCAACATTTTCTTCACCTAGAAAGTATTTTTCCATGTTGTTTTTTAAATACTCTGAATTCCTGGAGGGCTGGATCATGTGTTTTCTGTGGTTTCAAAAAACTTTTTACTGTGGTGTGCAAGAAACAGTGTGGAACTAAAGGCTTGAATTGCTTTAGGATGAACACACAACCAACTTTCATAAAACCTGTTCCTAAGAAGAAATAATGAAATTATTAGTAAGTCTGTGGCAAATCAGTTCCTGCAGGGATGAAAGCCTTCTCTGGGAAGACAGTTATTTTACTGTATAGAACTCAGATACTGTGATGAAAACTGGTTTTGATTGTCTCTGATGGCACGAGATTGGATTCAAAGCTAGAATACATTCCTTTCGCTGTACCCTAGCACCCCATCCTCCTACTTTTGAATACTTCCCTTCAGCTTCCTTGTACACAAAGCAGTAACAAAGGCATCCACAGCAGAAAAAACCAGCAGTTCGTATATTCCAGTTTAGGATCACAAGGCAGCTCTAGGAGCTACGGCCACCCTTTCTTCTAAAGTCAGAAACTTTTAAAGATAGATACTATGTGTGGAAAATCAGTATAAGAAAGTAAGCCTGTGACAGGGCACTGCTAACAATATTTTAAGAGCTTTTTTTAGTTTTTAAGCTTGAGGAGTAGTGATCTCCTGGAACTAGTCCCTTTGCTCATAACAGCTTCAATCACGTTGTGATTAACTGAGAGAGCATTAGTGAACATCTAGCAGTCAACATTTGCACGTGTTCCATTTCCTCGAGCTTGCACAGGGTGTCTATGCACAAGTGCAGGTACAACAGGCAGAGTGCAAACACAGCCATAAGTGAAGCCAGAAAGAGTACATCCCTCTGTTCACCTGTCCCCTGGTGGATTCTGCCCACTACAGGCTTAACTACAACTCGAACACATTACCACGATAACGATGAAACTCAGCCTTGCTTTGTCTAGGATCAAGAAGTATACGAAGTTGGGATGCTGGGATGGATGAGTCCCACAGAGGAGGGAGCCCAGGGACTTTACCGTGGTGCTACTGCTGTGCAAGTCCCTTGCTGGAGCAAGGGACTCTCGGAAGCCACCCTGTTTCAGGGAAAAAAACACATCCCAAACCTCAACAGGTCGCGCCATCAGCCCGGCAGGTTGTGCCTGAGTTTTGGTTGGGGAACAGGCTCCAGGTCTCTCCTAACAGGACAGAGGTTCCCCCCAGTGCCGCTCTCCAGCGCCTTCCAAGGCCACTCCGCGACACCCGGGTCCCGCAGCATCCCAAGCACCCCGGGGCAGCTTCACAAAGGAAAGATTGCGAATTCCCCTTTCCCGCCATGCCGGCAGCGCTTCCCACCAAGCCCCCCTTTCCCACAAGCAGCAGGCAGGCCCGGCAGCTCCGTGCACCCCGTGTCCCGTGCGCGCTCTGGGCGCCGTCCTGCCCCCCCCGCCCCGGGACTCACCGCCGAGAGCAGCCACCCAGCGCAGGCAGAGGCACACGGCGGCCAGGAACGCCTTCCTCCCCATCTCGCCTCCTGCCACGGCACGAAAGTTTCGGCGGGAAAGAAAAAAAAAAAATTAGAAAGTAAGGTTTTTGCTTTAAAAACTTATGACAACTAAACAGAAGCACGGCGCAGAAGCGCAGCGAGGCGGACAGGGCCAGCCCGGGAGCACCCAGCACCGCCGGCGCCGCGCCCGCCCGCCCTTATGTCCCGGGCAATATGCAAATATGCAAACGAGCCCCCCGCGCCCATTGGCCGCACGCCGCGGGGCGGGGCGGGGCCGGCGCTGCCCGGGACGGGCCG
>VZTI01004291.1:105642-233168 GCA_013397865.1 Struthidea cinerea
GCACGGCCCCGGCTCGGCACGGCCCCGGCTCGGCACGGCGTGCACAGAACCCTAGGCTCCGAGCGCTCCTTGGGCCCGGCTCCCACAGCCCTCCCACAGCACTCTGGCCAGCCCTGCCCGCACAGCCAGGATGCGGCCGCGGCGTTTCACCCCCTTGGTCCTTGCTGCCTGTGGCGACCTAGCCCTGCTGCCTCTGGTGGGGTCTTCCTTCCCATTCATGCTTTTGTACCGGTAACCAGCAGGTAACTGCGTTTTCTGTACAGTGCTTGCAAGGGGCCTTCCGCTGTTCCCTCAAAAAATCATTGCCGAGACTTTCTTTTGCCAGTACTCGAGGGGATACAAGTTTGGAGAAAAAAATAATTCACTGGAGATTGCATCTGTGCTGCTGAGAAATAAAAAATTGATTGAGCTCCTCAACTCTCTCTGTCTTCCTCCCAGAAATGTGGATTGCACTGAGATTTGCGTTGGCAGTCACTGGGTGAAAGATCAGTTATGTAAGGACATTAATAACAATACCAGTTTTCATTTCATTGTGCAGTTTGTTGCCAAAGGCCCAGCTTCCTAAAAAAGCTTATGACACAGGGAATGAGGACTCCTTGGGTTTTGCAATGTGAAGCAAATAGGATTCACTTCAAGGGTAACAGATCTTTCTCATACCAGACACCTTAGGAGACTAAAACATACCTGGTTTATATTAGTGAGATTGTTCAATAACAGACTGCTGAAGTGTAGCAGTACTGGGTCACCTTTCCAACTTCAGGCTCCACTAAAAGACCAGTAAGATCTGTAAGCGAGAATACATTTTCCCCCAAGATACAACTAGAATTTCCTCCACCAGCAATCCCTATTTATATCCAGAAGGCATTGGAAGAATTCAGTGAGGGTACAAACTGTTCACACTGAGACTTTTCCATTGAGACAACTGAGTGGCAGGGAGAGGAGGGGGCTAACACAGTGGGAGTCAGAGCAGGGGATTGGAGGTGAAGAGGCTGGGAGTAAGGAGAGACCAGTATTCCTCACCAGAGGATGGTGGTGATGTGGGCAGGGAAAAATATGGTTTGTGCTGCAGCTTGATGAGTACTGAGCATATCCTCTGACACACAGTTTTCGAGACCTTCTTGTCAAAACAATAGCAAGAATTTTTTCGTGTCTTTCTTTTCGCCAAGTGTGGACTAAACAATGCATTTCTCTTGATCTAATTTGGTTGAAACTCTATAGCATAATTTCCCCCTTTGAAATCAGCCTGACTCTATCTAGGGTCAGACATCCTTCCTAGAAAATTTCATTCCCTGATGGCAACATAAGGCAAACTACAAGAACAAACACTTTAAGGCAGGCTGCTGTTAGGGACACTGTCAGGTCACCCTAATCGCAGGTGCTGCTACCTACCCCATCAGAATATGAAGTCTCCTGAAAGCTGACAATGTGACATATTGCATATTATAATATGATTTTGGGAAAAGAAGTAGTGTAGTTTTAACTACTTATAGGAAAGGAGCAGTGGCAATGCTTGGCTCACCAGTCCTGGATGGATTGCTGGCCCCATCTGTAAATCCACAGGCTGTAATCAGACTTACAGTTAATTCCCAATGTAGTTTGTGATATCCATCAATAGCAAGGGCACACAGCAGATTTATACAGAATGAAATCTAATTTGTTACACTGAAAATGTTTGTTTGCATAGTTTTTTCTTCATGCCCATGCCTCACTTTAAGACAGTTATGTATTTAAGAAAGAGTTATGCAGAGTGCCCACCAAATTAAAAAAAAAAAAAAAGAAAAAGAAAAGAAGGAAGATTAAAAACAAAGCACTAAAAGAGAACTTTCAAGTGATGAAAGATGGGAGGAAGGGGATAATTCTGGTTTCTTGGATCTTGAACAAACTGCATAAGTCTGTTGTAAACTCAGATGCAAAATAATCTGAACTAGATGGGACACAGCACATTTTCCAACATTTAAAAACCTTTTTTCCCTTCCAGGTAATCTTGATTGGATGGAAAAGAAGCTTCATGGCACCAACTCAAGGTCCTTCAGTGCAATCATTAACTGGACTTGAGTTCCTCTTCGTCTGTGAAATACATAGTCCTAGAGGGGAAAGCAAAGCTCCATCTGTAAAACAGAGCCTGATTTATAGTATTCATGGACTCCATGTGAGTGGAAGGTACTATAGTGAAAGCTAAAATACACTGTTCCTAATAAGGATGAGGGAAAGCCTGGACAATGAAAAGAGGAGTTGCATAACTAGACTGGTACTTGCACCCACAGGCCATGCAGAAGGTTAAAGTGAAAACAAGCCCAGAAATGGCTCCAACACAACATGGGCAGCATTGGTTTATGTGGTGCAGCTGTGCTAAACCCTGAGCAAACTCACTGGCCTCGCACAACGACAAGAAGGGGAGAACCAACCCGAAAATTTCATTTCCACAGCAATGCTCCAAAGAGAGCTTGAAGTGCAGTGAGAAGGGAAGGGGGGTGACACAACATGACACTTTGAATGTTTTTGTACTGCTTTAACATAAAAGGTTTGATAACTGAGGGTGAGAGGACTTCCAACAAAAGTATCTGCTTAGAAATAAGCAGAAAACATGTTCTGGAGAAAACAAACTCCTTCTGACTAGGAAATACAAGTAAGAAGTCTTTTTTTCCCCCTTTCTTTCTGTAAGTATTTGAATTTTTTATTTCCCCATCCAGAAGAAAAATAGTGAAAATAAAGCCAAAAAGTCAGCTTAGGCTTCCGGATGATTTCTGTACTAATAAGTTCAAAGAAACAAACAAAAAAGGATCCTTTTCTCCTACTTTTAGTTTGTTCAAAGATATCAATGAAATGTTTTTTAAAATGCATTTTTCTGAAAATCAGCCATTTTTAATGAAACTCCAGTTTAGGAATAAAAAATTTAGTCTTCCCTGCCTGTTTCAATAACCACTAACTGGGCCACAGCAATAACTTTACATGCAGTGGAGGTCCTCTTGTCCTGGGCTGAGCCTCTTACTTTGCTTCACATAAGGAGCAGCACAACATCAAGACATCCAGGGCCCTGAGGGTGACTGTTGAGCCTGTCCCACCCACACTCATCAACAGGCCCTTTTTGTGGCCCAGTATTTGCCTGCTTTTCCACACTGGCAGTGGGCGAGCACCACAGGTACCTTTCAGCAGGGGCAGGGACAGCCCAGTGACAGGCAGATGTGCAGGCAGGTGAGAGCTACAGCTGCACCAAAGTCTGTGTGTGGTGGTTATCTTAAATCTCCCTAAATGGGCAGCAGTGGGAAAAGTGACAGCAGGAACAACCTGGGTGTCTGTTTAGGAACATGATATGTGTGCCTTCACTGTTGGTACCTGGAAGAGCCCAGCTAAGACACAGAAATGTGGGGAGCTATGCAGCAGCTGCAGCTCTGACTGCAGTAGACGTGACACCTGTTCCTTCTGCTAACTTTTCTGTTTCGCAGGGAGGTTCTTCCAGTCTTTGGTGTCACACAGGAAACAAGAGGAGGCTCGTGTAAAATAGCCTTTAGCTATTATGTCTTGCCATATTTGTCCTTTCTATTGCTGTGATATCACATGCTGTTCTGTTGCCAGGTTGTCTTATCTCACAGACAAGGTCCTCTCACTGATTAGCACAAGGATTCATTCCTCTTTGTCCTAGTCTCTTATTTCCAGTGCACGATGTAAGCTACTGATTCCTTAAAAAAAAAAGATACAGAATAGAGCAGGATGCCCTGTAGTGAGTTGCGGATCCGGTTGTGGAGTAACCTCGTGCTGTATTTTCTCAACTGCTTTTTAATTAATTATCACACTGATGGCAATGCCTGCCAAAGACAGCTAGCTGTCTTGCCAGACACATCTTTCAAAATGCAATGCCAAGGGAGAGACATTCGAGCACCCTGTTTGGGGTGGCGTGTAGGGGAGTGTGTTCCAAGTCTCCCATTCATTGGCCATGGGGCTGGTGTTCTGATCAAGTATGGTCCCCCTTGCTGTTCCTCACGTGGCTCCCAAGTCCTGCCTGCAGTAGGTTAAAGATGACGTTGTCTGAAACTTTTGCAAGGTTACGAAAATGTGTAAGGGCACGGGGGAGAAGGAGAGAGAAAAGAGATTTTGCTTGACTGAAAGTGCTCAGTACCAGCAGTGCTCAGGCACCTGTGAGGGCAGAAGAAAGTTCCTGCATTTTGCCAGCAGTGTGCCCCTGCTCTCTCATGTTCTTCTCCTGCAATTTGTGCTAAATCTGTATCTCTAACCCTGGGAAGAGAGCCTTCTCACTCAGGTCCCAGCCTGGCACTCTGTTCCTGCTTGCCAAGGGGACAGCGAGTAGGATGAGAGAGCAATGCACAGCATCACCACTGTGGGAAAATGAATGTGTCATTTCCGTCTCAAGAAATGTATCAGGGCAGAGAATCCACTTCTCTGGCCTCTGGGCTATCCAACGAGGGAGAGAATAATTGCAGGCTCTCTGCTTTTCCTTTATTTCGCTCTACAAGGTTGACAGATGGTGTGTGGTGCAGCCAAGGCTGGATTCCAATTTGTATCTCCTTTAGTTGCTTGCAACTTACTGAGAACAGATTCATCCTTGGGCTGACATTTCCATCTCATCCCAAAGGGGATTTGTTTTAATTTTCAGTTAAAGTTTCAGCTGAGTTAGCATTGCTTCTCTGGAATTTTGCAACTGGTAAGTAAAAACGCCCTCTTGGCTCAACACTCCTGCTGTGGACATCCAAACCAAGTGCTTATGGAGTGAGGGATGTGTTCCCCAAAGGGCAGTTCAGCCCACCTGCAGTCAAAGCACACTCGTGGAGTGCCTCAAGAACTACAGAGAAATCCTGCAGTGATTTTGTGCTCCTAACCTTTATAGGTATCAATTTTACTTCTCATGGAGGTTTAAAAGATTTCAAGCAAAGCGTGAGCTCAGTTAGTGATTTGCCTTCAAACTTTGACCAGAGAACAGGCTCGGTTTACATACGCACAGTAAAATTTCCCTGTCCGATCTATTCTATTTGCCACAAGTAAGCAAACAAATACTATTTATTTCCACCTACTTCTTTCATTGCACTACTTCACTATCTTGACAAGTATGCTGACATTTTTAGGAACATTTGCAGCTGTGGTCCCTGTCCCAGAGAACTCCTGCCAAAACGAAGACATGGCAACAAAGAGGAGACACAAAGAAGAGGAGAAGGGGAGAGGAAGGACAAGGGCCGCAGCAATAAGATCTCCCTATTCATCAATCAATTCCAAACATAATGCAACCCAGGGGAGAAGCCTGAAAAATGGCAGACCTGATTCCCTGGTCATGGAGGTTTTCAGATCCCACAGACAGGATTCTCCAAGTTGGAAAATCACATTTTCCCTGGGGGCCCTTTTTTTAGATACAGCTTGTGAGGGAAGCGCATCAGCTTGGCCTTGGGGGCAGCAAATGATGTCATCATTGCCATCTACAGCCATAAATCTGGCAAAGCTTTTTTCTGTTTTTAAAGTTGCAAAGTGCTCAGTTTGTCACATTTACTGTGTAAGTCACGTGCCTATCATTGAAGACATTGCCACATAGCACACCACAGAAAAGGCATGTTCCAGCTCCTGCTGGAGTCCAGGGGCACCAGCGCTGTGTATCAAGGGCAGCCTTGGAAGCAGAAAGTACAGCCAGTCCACTTCAGGGTCCCCTCCACCAGCTAGAGCACACACGGAGCAGATGGAAACTTGGCTGATTTGATGGTGTCTGACACCACCTTCCTCCTGACTCACTGTGGCTGTGCCTCAGTGCTCCCATGGGATCGTAGCAGGCAGCAGTGGGGATCCGGGTGAGAGGAAACAACCCTCTGCAGCCCCTAAGGCCACGTGTAAGCACTTCACAGGAGAGTGGGAAGCTGAGGCACCAAAAATTGAAATGGCTTGCCCCAAGGCTGTGTACAAAGTGAGGAACATAAAGAAACCCAGAGCATATACTGCCCTCAGCAGGGCAGGCCCCCCACATGATGTCCTTCCTAAGGGGTGTAAAACCAGAAAAAAAACAATGGAAAAGAGGGAAAAGTATTTTCTGCCTCCATTTCCTTTGGAAGACACGGATATCAGGCTCCACCAGTACCTTCATTTCCTCCACACTCCCATCTCCCAGTGAGTGTTGGGTAATTTTTGTTTTCATGTTTTGTGGTGAAAAAGTAGTCATGTGTGTTTATGTGCAAGTCTGCAATTGTGCAGATGATAGGACATCAAAAAAAATGGTTATTCTTATAAACCTTCCTGTTTTCCTGCTATGGCAGCCACCTGACTAAATGTCCCTGTGTTTACAGTTATAAAGAGGCCATTCAAGGGATCACTAAAAGGCTTAGAAATCTCCAAGGATCAGACTCCAGGCATGAATTAGGTAATGGTCATATTAGCAGAGCCTGTTTTTCCAAGGCAGCAGATAACATTGTAACTACCAAACTGCGACATAAATTTGCCCCAGGAAACAAGCAAAATAGCTCTGTGAGTTGTTTCAAATTACTTATCCTGCGGGAATTTTAAGAATTCTTGTTAAATAATTAGGGACATGTGAACTTGATTTTCGATCGGTCTGATGCCATGAGAACTCTGGGAATGAAGCTCTTTTAAGGAATATTTGTTCCTTTGTTATTGAGTGAATTTCTTCCTAAAATTTTCCAGTGTTAGGATTTAAAGTCATTCACATCCTTAGGTATTATTTTATATTGGTGTAAGAAGGCTTCCAGTCCTTTGCATGTAGGAACATAAAAATGCATTTTTTGACCTAAGGCAAACATAAAAAGATGTTTTTTTTTTTTTTTTTTTTTTTTTTTTTTTTTTTTTTTTTTACCTAAAACTCATGGGTAAATAAAATCACATGAAGTTCCTAGTGCACACAGTGTTATGGACTCTGTCAGCTGAGGTGGGGCCGTGGAAGAAGTGAAAACTCGCTTTGACTGAGTGGGAAGGTCCCAGGAACATGTCTGCCTTGCTGTTGGGAGTGGATCCTCGCACCAGCCACTCACCAGCCCCCCGGACCAAAGCTGAGCTTTTGCTGGCACAGGAGCACACCAGAGGTCAGGTGCTGCCTCAGCCAGCACACCCATGCTGCACCAAGGCCTGTGTGCTGGGGCTAGGCTTTTCCTCTCCAGCGAAAAGAAATTATTGACTCTCCACTGCTGATTTGTATTTTCCTCCAAGCACTTTCCTGAGGCTTCCCTGAGGCCACTGTGGCGTAAAGCTGACAAAATTTTGTTTTGCACAAAATTTCCCACAGACTACCACATGGCCTCAGCCTTCTTGGTGCTTGGTCTTGCTGCTCAGCTCCCGTTGGACGCCTTAGCTTGCCTCCAGTCCAGGACCAAACAAGCACTTTCCCATCTAGGAGTTGTAGCACAAACTTTTATGCAAAAGGCACTTTCTGTCTCTTCCACATGCTCGCATTGCTCCTAACAGAGATGGCTTTTTCCAAGCATATCTGCATTTAGCAGTCACTCTGGAGATACTTGGCTTGATGCTTATGCACCCTGAAGCCCAAAACAAGGACTCTTTTCAGCAGCAGTCCTGACCTAGATGTGATCCTGAGTTCAGGTCTTAGAAATGCCGCTAAACCTGCTGTAAGTGCTGCTGCAGGAGACGTGGTGAGAGGCTGGGAATGGGATGACACTGCCCCTTCCCACTGGAGAGGCTGTCTGTGCATGAACCCAGCCCGTGCATACCTGTTCCACCACAAGGAGAAGCAGAGGTGCCTGCAGTTGTATGCATACCCTGTGGTTTTCTAGAAGTCTTGTGGCTGAAGTAAGGGGTTGAACTGACAAGCCTGAGAAGAAATCACAGAAAATACAAACAGCAGAAAGAATGAACACTACTGAGTCTAGCTTAAAAACTGCTAGGCTTTCTTTGTTTTGTTTCAAAGGACAAATGCTGGGGTAATTTTTATTTGCCTTCTAGTCTTTAAGGTTTAACATTCTCAACATCAAACCCTTCTCTGTGGCCATGAAGGCTAAATATTTACTCTTCTGTAATGCAAGCTCTGAATTGTAAGCTATTGCAGGACTGGAAGGAGAGTCTTACATAAACTACCTGCTTCCATAAAATATGCCCTCATTCCTAAAAGATCCAACCCCTTTTAGGAGTAGTGAACAGTTCATAAGCTGCCACTGGTTTTCTCTTGTTCGCTAATCTCTTTTATCATTTATTTATATTGATGAGCAAATTAGTGGAAAGCCACTCTCTGACTCCTTCAGTAGTTCGTATCTGGGTATTGTGGTTTGTCATCTCAGCTGAGCAGGGTTGGGGTTTTTTTTTAATTGTTGTATTTATGCCTGTATTTCTTTTCCTTAACAGTCTTGAGAGGGTAAAAAAAAAAAAAAAAAAAAAAAAAAAGCTTTTAAAACTAGTAAAGCAAACAAATCCTTATGTCTNTTGTAGAAGGAAAAAAATAGCCTGAAAGGGGCTTCCATTAGTGAACATGGTAAAACCAGTTCCTATATAAAGTTCTCCTTTCACAAGGGAGATCTTAAAAAATTCTTTCCTTGTGTTTTAGGGGCATTACAGGACTTTGATTAGAGGGAAGAACTACCCTGTGAGTTGCTTTGCAAGCAATTGAAGAGGACAGTCCTCCACTGTTTGGTTCTGGGCTGTCACCTTTATTCCTTCCCAAGATAAAGAAGAGACAGACAACAGAGCAAACAAAGCTAATGGATTAAGGCAAATTTGGGGCTGATTAGGCATGGTAAAGGAAGGAGTCAGTGCTCCATGGATAATTCACGATGAAACAGCTGCAGGCTTCTCTTTTGAGGCAGAAGTAGAGCTCAGCAAAGTATTTTCAGCCTAAATAGTTCTTGGCTTTGAAAAGTTAGGCTATGACTCAATCACAGTATTTTGCAGGTTTGGGTTGAATTAACTAAATTGCTCAAGATTAAAAAGTAATTCCATCCAACCTTTTTGTTTTGACACTTTTAAAGCAAAACACTGATTTTTAAAACTTTCTGGTTTATAATCTCCTTTTAAATTTGTTTTTAAAAGTTAGAAATGGAACTGACCACCCAGCCCTTGAAATTAAATTTGAATAATGAGCAATTTTTTATTTAATTGGATTTTATTTTCATTGATCACTGATGGTTTTAATAAGTATTTGTGTTCAGTCTTAGGCAGTTATTTCAAGTTCTTTTCCTTTCCAATTGTCACTTTTTCTGAAGAAAAAAAAAATTTAGCATTTTTTAATATATTTTTAATCAGAAATGAAACATATATCCCCAAAAAGCAATTTCCACAGCTTTATAATATCAGCATAAATTTTAGAAATCTGGAAACAGAATCTGAAAATGCAAATACATGGCAAATATAAATGATAATTCATAATTCGGCACCTGTGTAATTGTTGCATTCACTCTCTCAGAAAAAGTATTTTCTTCTGGAATAACACACTAAATACCATTTAAGTTAGCTCTCATTAGCTACTCGTAACTTTGCAATAGTTGGCAGTGAAGCTTTCCTTACAGTAGAACACCACCTTTTACTGTATGGCTTTTTTGCTGGCCAGATTGCCCTCCTTCTGCAATGAAGGGTTTACACGTGTGGAAGCAAAGTCTGGTACCTCCTTGAAGAGGAATTACTGATTATCCTGATAGGGTTTGCAAGGGAACAGGCTCATTCCTCCCAGCCCAGCCTGTTGGTAGGTTTTGGTGCTGCTGAAGCCGGGGGCTGGGAGCATTGATTGACTTGAGCAGGAAACGGTATTAGTTTCCTGCTGGGGGCCTGCTGAAATATGTCAGTGTGTGTATCTGTGCCTGGTTACTCCTTCTGCTGCACTCGCTGATGCTCAGTGAGAAGTCCCCTTCCCCAGTTCTTTTACCATGGTTGGATGTGGGCATAGAGAGCAAGAGACTTACAGCAATGATATATGTCTCACCACCTGTCATCCGATGATCACAGCACGCATTGTGGAAGCTAAGTTTCCAAAACCTTTGTAGGCTGGGTTGCCCCAGGAACAGGAGAAAGGAAACAGTCTGGAGGAAGAGGACTCTTGCACCCTGAAATTGCAAGTGAAATTTATACGGACAGTTCCACAGGAGGTTATGGCCTCCAGGATCACGTGAAGTGTGTAAAACAGCTGATGAATCCAGAGTGTCTGGAGACACATATTCCCTTGAGTCAGCCAGATAACTAGTGTTAGTCATGTGGCGTAGTGTATCTGCCAGCCTTCCCCTAAGCACCTACTGTGGAGGCAAAATTTTGGACTACACATAGGGTGGTATAGCCTGGTCCATCCATCAGCCCCTGTTGTTTACAGCACTCCTGTAACATCCGACCCAAAATTCAAAGTCCCGAGGTGTATACACCAACCCTTGTGAATGTCTCATAGAAAAAAAGATTCTGAAGTTCCAGTAACTCCAACCCTACAAAAGATACAGCAGATTCATGCAGATGGTTGCTACTTTCTATGGCAAATAATTCTTACAACATCAGTATAGCACAAAAGTGGCCTCCCATCTACCTAACAGGAATTCAAGTAGGAGCAGTTCACTAGCTTTGTGTGCTATGACTGCACAAGCTGGAAAGATGTCTGATCTTTTAAAACACTCAAGATATGTGGTCAAACCAGGGGAGGTGAAAAAGGGTTTGTTTCTTGCTAAACTTATAAATCCTGCTGAGAATGAAAATACATAAATTGTAAATTCAGTTTTTGAGTTCTTCCTTATGTGACAAGGCCTTCTTTCATCCATTCTCGTAAAGGTCTGTATTGCAGGAATACACCCCTTTTTCTAATTTTCTCTTGTGCTGATCACATTTTCTGCCTCATTCTCACTTAAGAACATCTTTCTCTTTCAACCCAGTCCTTGCACTTGGGTAAACCATCTCAATAAATGACTGCATGATGACCCAAGAGGAGAATCAGGCCTATTCCCCTCTAGCCTTGAACTTGCTTAAACCCCAGCCTGATGTTTTGTTCCAAGACCTTACACCATCCTTTCTCTATCTAGACCCACAGGCACTGGAAAATTAACCTCTTCCCCAAGGATAGAGAAGGACTATCTCAATCCCTTGGGAGTCCAGTCATGACCTTTTTAAAATTTAGAGGCCTTTCCTGCATGACACAATACCCCGGAGAGAGTACACAGTTGAAACTGCATGAACTGTGCTTGCATTGCAGCCAGCCTTGCCAAGCGATTGCTAAATGGAACTCAACATCCACTGCAGATACTTATCTATATCCTGCAAACACCATCTCTCTCTGGTGGATCTGGGAACTGGCGCGGCTTTGGAGGCAAGTATTTGAGGCAAGGTTGATGTGCACACCACAGACTGAGAACACTCCATTGTAAAACTACTCCTTGCATACAGCTGCAGCATGTCCTCGCCACCTTCTGAGACTTACCCATTTCTTGAGTCCGGGCATTCTGATTGTATCAAGTGTTTGTATCTCTTTCCACATTGTCATCTGCTGGCAACTCACTTGGTTATTGGATACCTTCCCTCGTCATGGGTTTCAAGGAGGGCCTCTAAAGTGCTTTATGCCCTTACACAGAAATGTCCTGATCCAGCACAGACTTACTACACTGAAGCACTCCTGTGCACCCTGAAACACATCACCCTCATAAGACTTTGGTTGACTGAAGACCACCCAGTGAGGTCTGCTGAGAAATAAGTAGAAAAAGTGTCTGAGTATCATGCCTTGAATGTTTTGCCCCCTCCTCCCCCATAAAGAGGCAGTACTCACCACTTTAAGCCCTTCCAAGCCCCAAAGTGCCTAGGCAAGCAGCCGACACCACAGCCCGTCCCAATCACATGCTCAGCCCTGCAAACCTCGAGAGAGTCTACTGGAACAACTCTCTGGGAGAAAGATGACTCTGTTGCTATCCCTCCACCTACTCAAGTCCCTGCCGCCAACTTTTGGCAGTTGCCCTCTAAATTTTTCCCTTGCTCCTTGTCCCTCAAGAATATAATTCAACCCCCAGAAAGTCAAACATAAGCTCTAAGAGCTGTTCAGCTAATTCAGCCAGAGGAAAGTTCCGGTATTTTTCTTAGATTACACACAGGATTTGATGAACTGGAAAACAAAGCAATTTTAGGGCCTCATTCAAATCAGAGAGTTCTCCCACTGTATTCTGTGTGAAAATGGATGTCAAGACACAGATCTCATACTGAGAGATGAGAGGTTTCACAGTTTCTTAGGGGAACCCTTGACACCCATTTATTTCTAACCTGGGCACATAAATCCATTAACTATTATGGAAGAACTCTGCATCACTAGATGGTATCAAAAGTAAACAAGCCATTGAGGAAGGAACTGTCTGCAGGAAAAGCATGTGATTTCCTGTATGTTCCAGGCTGGGTGTTCAGACATGAGTGTTAAAAGGACACACAGTTCTGGAAGACTGGTTTTCCATGCCCTCGACAAGGAGCTCAACAGCATTTCTGTTATACCAGGTGAGAGCAGGGGAAATACTGAGAAAGTAAAAAAGAGTTTGCAGCCTCAATACATACATCAATAGCTACAAAAGATCAAGAAAGAACCCTCTTGGCAACTACTGACAAGACAGCAAGTTAAAGGCAAAGGGGGTGCAGGTATTCCCATAAGTCAGTATCATAAACAGTAAAATGTGAAAGAAGGAACAAAAATCTTCAGACAGACCATCACTGTGCTACAGAAGCATCCAGACTGTTGTGAAAATTCAGGAAAGAACAGCATGAATTGGTTAATTTTGCAATAGGACATAAACTCCTACCATTCATCCCTAGTGTACAGTTAGGAAAAAGACAGTATTACACAAATTACGAAACATATTGCTAGTCCTGATCTATTTTAAATTTTCTTCATTATTACTTAAATTAAATGCAAGCTAAGAAGTTCAGAAATATTTCTTAATATGTTTTTGCCTCAGGAACGTCACTTGCTGCATATTCCAATGGGGAATAATCAGTATCTAACACACACACTGTTAGAACAGTTTGTCATTTTACATCCTGTAGCCCTCTTTCAGCGATCAGGTTCTCATCATAAGCAAATTGACCATAGACAATTTACTGTACTGTGGATAAAACACAGTTTAAGTCGTAAAGCTACTTGAAACAAGCAATGCCTGTCCTAAAGCAAGTAATCCCAAATCCTACCTTCAGTTCAGGTATCATGTTCAATATTGAGACTGTAAAATTCTCTGGAGTAGTTCTGTCTCCTATCTTTTCTCAGAGGCATCCCCTGCAGGTTTTGTTTATGGGCATTTCAGGTCTGCAGGAACAGATGTGGCTTTTGAGTCCATACCTTTTCATGGTGAGCTGTTGAAGAATTTGTGGCCCCCAGGAACTGAAATATGTTTGTACAGTCCTAAATGGGTGCTGAAAGACTATTTGACATGTCCCTGGAAAAAGAAAGGATAGCATAGGGCAAATCTTAATTTCAAACTTAATCTGAAAGACCTCAGTCACTAAAACCCCTGACACATGGGCATCAAGTAATGTTCATTATGGACAAAAGATCTTGTACCAGTTTCTCCCACTCTGGGGCCACAAACACTATCAAAAGAGGTGAAACACTTTGCTATGCCTCAGCTTCCTCCCTTGGGTCTTTCATCTGCCAAACTCTGCGAGAGACACATTGAGGTCCACAGCCCTACACAGCTGAGGTTCTTGGCCAATTGGTATTTCTAGAAGAAGAGCAGTCACAGGCACATTCAATGTGCATTCTTGCACTGCTCTGAACGCACACAGCTCCTTGCCAAACACAGCCATGGTAACTCCTTACCAATAGCTAATATGGCCTTAGCAGAACTTACTCCTGAACTGGAGGAGAAAAACCTTGAAACCCAGTTCAAATTTGCTCATGGAGTGATTTAATAAGAAGTTGGGTGTCTGGTTTTGTGCTCAAGAAAACTAGACCTCATGGGAATTGAAAAACTCTTTCACTATGTGCCTAGGATGTGAAAATAGTAGAAAGAGGACCCTGGTCTCAGACAGCACATCCAATTTCCAGGCTGGCACAACTAGCAGCATCTGGCACAACTCAGGTCAACACCAGTGCTTGCTAACAGGCTATAAATGGAAGAAATGATTTCTGGAATTCATTGACTAGAGGTACAAAAAAGGCCCTTCTCTGTGGCATATCCTGACCAGCTTCTTCTTTCTTCTAATGAAGAGATACCCACTGGCTGCAAATCCAATAGTCACAACAGTCTTTCAGGGACACACACAATGTTAGAACAATTTGTCATTTTATATCCTTTTCTGCTACTGGGTGGTTTTTTTTAACTTTCAGGACTCAAGAGAAGTCCTAAGGAACTGTGTATTCTGGACACAGCTCCTTATGGGTGTTTGCAGTCACTACAGGCACTTAGGAACAAATAAAGATCCTTGCTTACATGCCTTCTCATTCCCTCTAGATGTCATGCGGGGTAGAGGGAAGTGCCAACGTGCCTCTCCAGTGCTGTTGTCCTTCAGAGGCTTTGCATGGCCACTCTCTTCATCATGGCCCTCCTTTTCCAGAGGGTAGCATGCGGCACCCATGTGAGCGGCAGCATCCAAAGTCTCCCAACAGCTTCTGGTCAGGTGACCCATTTTGGTACTAAGTCCTAGGCTTTGCTTGTCCTGAGTAGAAGAAAAGACAGCACAGTGTAATTTTCTTTTAAAAAGTTATCTTTATATTATTCACAAAGGCTCCTTCTTCTCTGATGTCAAGCCACACTGATGTGCAGCGTGTGCAAGTGAGGAGTCGCATTTTTTTCCTTCGTTGCTGTCGTTGTCCTTCTTCTCATGCCATAGTCAACACCACCAGAATGGCTCTTGTAACAGAGCCTGAAACAGTCCAGGAAACAGCATACCTGAGGGTGAATGGCCCACTGCCAGGACCAGGGCCTCCATGTTCACCAGCCCCTCATACTCAGGCAGCTGAACCATTCTCAGCTCTTTGCTATTGCAGCAATGCCATAATGTGTAGCCAAGGAGGCTGCTTTCAGGGCTAATTCAGTCCCAGGAGTGGATATCATGGCAGCAACGATAAATCCCGCAAGACAAAAAGCAGAGTTGAGGAAGGGCTGCCAACAGCAGAACAGGCTCCCAGCCAAGTCTGAGGAGGAGACATTGTGTGTTTTGTGCTGCTGCTGCTTCAGAAGGACTCTCTTATCCAAAGGAATAGGCCTGTCCACAGCAGCTTGACCAATGAGATTTGCAGCCAAGACCATTATGGCCACAGGTGGAGGAGCTGAATTTCCTAACTGTAGACAAAAAAAAAAGTGGCATAGAATATGCAAATGATGAGCCATGGGGGCTAATTTCCTCATAACTCCTCTAATGTCAGAGAGCAACAATATGCAAGAAAAAATTTATAATGCATATCAAAGGACTAGCTACCAAAGCTGTACCTTGCGGTCAATAGTGTGTGAACCCTGTGGGCCCACAGGTGCCACACCAGATCTGCCTATTTTGAGTGGAGAGTTTGGGCACCCTAGGAATATCTCAAATGTTGCTGGGTACTCGTGTTTAGGAATCTGGATCGCTCTCAAATTTTCTCTGAGAGTCTGCAACCAAAAATGGTAAAGTGACTACGTAAGAAGACAGTCTGAATCCACTCAGGAGAACATCCCACAGCTTGTCATACATCACTTTCTGAGAAGAATAGACTCCAGTGCTTTGCCCCAATTTAAAAATAAATAATGAAAATGTAATGCAAGTAGGCTCCCTAGAAATTATATACAATGGAATCAAAAATCTTTTAATTCACAGTGAACATCACCTGATGCTAATTATATTTGCCATTCAGGAGTCTTCATTCTGGAACAAAGGAATATTATGAAACAAACTGAAAGGTATTTAATAATGGTCATCTGATAAGGAAATGCATTCTCCATGCCTTGCTCTTGCTGCACAAGGGCGAAAATCATCACCCTTTGTCAGTAATTTGAGGCAAGAGGTAGAACAAACAACCTTTCAGGTATGGGTGAAGAGAAAAAGGTCCTAAAGTCACTGTCTGTGTCCTGAGGAGTTCCTAATCGAGTGTCTTCCACATGGCTTAGGTTCCCCTGCCAGATAAGCCACACTCCTACTCCACCAAGACCGAGAGCGGCATCTCAATGGGATAGATCACAGATCCCAGTGGCACAGGAGGAACATGTAAGGCCTGATCCATTAAAGCTATTTGAACTCCTGAAAGAGCAGACAGACACTCTAACAAGCTATTCCCAATCAGAAGATAGTGACAGCATGTAGTAGGAGAAGATCACTGTGGAGCCAGGAATGGCCTGTTTGCCTTTGCCATGGGCAGACTGCATGATGCCCCACATATATTCCATATTTGTGTCAGATGCCATGCATAGTTCAGAAAATAGTGGTCTACCTGCTGTGCAAAAAAAGGCAGAGTCATCCTGGGTACTAGAGCTAGAGCACTGGCATGTGGTGCTGTGCAGTGGTCCAGAGCCCACTTGGATCTGGTTCTCATTCAGAGAGCTGCTCAACAGTTTTGTGCACTGTCCTCTGACAGCAGGTGAATCACAAAGTCTCCCATCAGCATGCTCAGAGCATACCACATGAGCAATGGGCACATCCCAATCCGCCACGTGATGACACAGAAATTGCTGGGTAGAAGTTGTTCCTGGACCTCCACTTCCCAGCACTTGCCAGCATGAACGGCAAGATGGTTATCCCCTTGCTTGAGACAGGTGTCCAGGGTGACCTTGGGCATGTCAATGTATCCTATCCATTTCAGCAGTCCTCTCATGAACAGACCGAGGATAGGTTTTCTGCTCATAAATCTAATCTGGTGGTGTTGAGCACTCTGAGAGTCCTACAGGACACTCCTTGCCCACAAAGAGATAAGAGACCCTGAAGTTTACCCTGGAGTCATGTATGTGTCTGTGTATTTTCTCCTGGATGCAAGACAACATTGAAGGTAGCTCATGCTTAGACTTCCAATTGCCTTTGTGCTGCTTGCCTTTCTCCTCATACACCGCCCCTCTCCCAGTAGCCTATAGAGAGTCATCTCCAGTGATGACACCATCGCCAGCCCCAGCCTGCCAAGCTGTCTTTCCTGGAGTGCTGATTCTCAGCAAAGCTGCACTTGCAGTGCCAGGAACTTTCAACATCCACTTGGAAAAATCTCTCCAGTCTTATTATGATGAAGAGATGATGTCCCATGTGCTATATTTGCAGGATAGGAAATGGCTATCCATTGGGAGAAAGATGGCATGGCCACATCTTTGTCAGTCTGTGCCATGGAGTGACATAACTTGATTGCAATCGCAGTTACAACCCAGCACAAGACGGAGCTGTCATTGCCAGTGGCATGGCTCCATTGAGCAGACCGCATCTGCACACCACTGTAGGGGTTGCAAGATCATGGACTGCTGCTCTATCATATCACAGGTAATCCCACCATGCCACCTTGTTCACAAATTTATCATGCTGTAGCATAAAACCACCTAGTTCTTCTCCACCTGTAATTTCAGCAGGGAAGTGCTAACACAACTTCATTCCTCTAGGGGCTAGAAACCAGACTGATTTCCAGCCAAATTTTACATGCTGGATTTGGAAGTTGCTGCAATGTTGGGAAGGGTCGTGACTTTCCAACTGGATGCTACTTCTAAAGGCTTGGCCAAATGTTTGCTTAACTTTTGGGCATTTAAGAGAGTAAGCAATGCCACCTACTGGCACCGAAAAGGAAAACTTAACTACTCCAGTGGGTTGGTGAGATGGAAAGATCATAAAGAAGAAGGCTGTCAGTGTTCTTCAGATGGTCTTTTGCAGCTGAAAGGGAGGCGGAGGCAAACAGGAGCTTTTCTCCTCACAAGTGTTACTTGGTTAAGCTCAGTAGGAAACATTCAGCAGTTGAGTCACTTGCTTTCACCATTTCAGAATGAATAATGACTAAAGTAGCAACGAGACCTGGTGTTGATGGGGAGCCTGCATGCCAAGGCAGCCCCTGAACTTCCCCAGAAGGTGAACATGCAATGATTAGTTGAAATTACACACTTGTGTAGCAATATTTGTGGATGAGTGCAAACTGGGAGTAGGAGAAGCCTCTGAAGGAGGCAAGAATCTCATACAGCTTCAGGGACTGAAGGATCAGGACTTCATTTCAGAAGGAGAAGTCATAAATGGAAATTTAAGGCTATGTCTCCAACACTGAATGGCTTGGGTGGATGGGCAACTGAGTAATTCCACTCTCGTAATAACACAGATGCAGAGAGATCTGCAAATAATAGGCTTAGAACACATGAAGAGAAATAACAAAGCCTGTAACTAACCTACAGGATATTCTTGAGGCAACCACCACTGTTTGTGTGGGTTCTCCCATCCTGTGTACAGCTGTCAGGTGCACTGAGGTAAGCACTTACACAAGAGTTAATGCATCAGTGGAGAACATTTCCAAGGTGTTGATTATTTCCCAGTCCTGCTCATTCAGGAGTCCAAGGAGCAGAGGATGCAAAAACCCAAGAGACCACTGCCAGGAGCCAAGCCAGAGAAGGTCAGCTGTGTCCTCTGGCAGGGCAAAGGAGGATGCCAGTACTGAAGAAACCCTGGGAGGGAAGACTCCCTACTTTTCCCGCACCAGCGGCCATCCTGCTTTTCCATGACCCTGACCATTGGGGTCTGACCCTGTTTCCAGCTCTGACCATTTTGTCAGCCCCTGTTCTTGCAAGCAGAAGTGGTGCCACAGACACCCACCCCAGATCTAGTCCTATGCCCCCAGCTGCACTGAAGAAGGACTTTCCCCCTGGTTTGCCAACGTTTCCTTTCCCCATCCTCCTTCATGCCCATGGCATGGATAGTCAAGTTGTAGCAGGGATATACACAAAGTCAGTATGTGAGTGCAGGACAAGGATGGGTTCTGCATTCCTACCTCTGACTCACTGGCTGGGTGAAAGCACACAAATATTTGTCCAGTTTCTGATGCAAGAAAATGAGTGTTGGGTCTAGAAAAGGGTGTTCTCCTTTACCTATTTCCCATCTTCCAGGAGATACTGCTCTGTCTCCTTAGTACATTATCATAAAACAGGGCTTTCAGTGGGTGTACTGAAACAGGGGATAAAGTGCAGCCCAACCATAGCCTCTGTCTATGCCTCATGCTCAAACAGAGACAGGCAGCACCATGCAGTTTGCAAAGACCTGAGACAACTGGAGACACACTGGGAAAGGGGCTGAAGTGACCCCAGGGCTGTGACCAGACTGCTGCAGAGGTGACACACAGAGCACAGCAGTGCCTGGACTCAGTGATTTAGAGGTCTTTTCCAACCCTAATGATCCTATGACTCTATGCCAGCTTCCAAGTAGATGTGCCTGCATTTGTCCCTCTCAGTCAGAGGCTCATCAGCATTGGCCACAGCATGCCAGAATTCCTTACTCCCCAGAAGTCCTTTTGGGTGGCCACCATTCTTCCTGTGCCTTCAGGTCCCATTGCCTTCTATTGCTGTCATCAGTGACGTGACACTGTCACAGCTGCTCAGAACATCTGGACTAAGGCAGCAGCCTGTGATGGTGTACTACCACCACCAGGGTCTTTTTTCCAGAAGGTTTCCATATGGTGAGCACTGAGATTTCACAGCCTGAACGGCACTGCTTATGAAACCTACGATCATAAACCTTTAAGGACTGCTCCATCTTTTGTGTTGGCTCCCCTGCCCCACACTCTCCTTGCCCCTCTTCCGTGGCTTGGCCAATTGTACACAGCTAGAATAATGAGTACAAGTGCTAGGTCCGTGGAAAAACCTTCTTGTTGCATTTTGGACAGCCGTACAGAAGATCAAGCCTTACGGCATCTTGCTAATGGTTGCTGGCATCCACATGTAACAGGGAAAAACCCTGAGGTGCTGCAAGTAGCAAATTCAGAAACACATACAGCAAAGTAAAGCACTGACAATGAGGTGGTACCATGGAAGCAAAGCAGAGCAGCATGTGGTACATGAGACCCTACCAGCTGCTGTCAGTCCTTGCAACCAGTGTATCTTTGGCTGCTGGTGTACATTCTGATCTCTTTCCTGAAAAATTAATGAGAGAATTAAAACATCAGTAGTTCACAGATACCAGTTTTCTTCTTCCAGTACCCTGGCTGGATCCTGCCCTGTGTTTTTTCATAATTTTTCTGCCTGTCCCTAATAGGAGAAATCAATACTTGAGCGGTGAAGTAAAAATGGCCCCAAGCAAAAACAGAGAGATACTGAGAGACTTCAGTGACTAAAAAGACAGAGCAAAATATGTGAGGTCACATCAGTTTACACAGTGGAGTGTCTTCAAATTGTACTATAGTTACAATTTAATAAACTGAACACTCAATCAAGTGCATACAGGTAGTTCGTTGTTGCTGAATTCCCTGTTCAGCTCTTGTTAATATTTTGTGATACTAGACCCTGCACAAGTTAATAAATTAGAAGAGATTACAATTAATTGCTGTTTAAATGGCTGAGATTGAAGATGTCTCTGTAGAAGCATTCACCTTCTCCCCTGTTACCTGTTCCTGAAATAATTAGTTGCAAAAAAGAAAAAAATTAACAAGAGAAGGAAAAAATACAAAATCTGAAAGAATACAAGTCACAGCTTTGCTAAGACTGTTTTATTTTCACACCAGCTTCAGTTCAAATTCATTTAGGCACAGGCTAAAGCTACATTGAAGCCAAAGGAGTTGAAGTCACCCAGAATCAGCAGCCAAAATCATTGTAATGAAATAATTTATCCATGACAGAAAGTGGATTTAGGCAGTGGTTTAGAAGAGATGGATTCATTTTCCCTCTCTGCCGAATTATTTCCTGCATGGGCTAACACTCCTGGACATAATAGGATGTGTACCTCATAGCCTAGTTGTTTTAATGCTACTTGAAGTCACTGGTGGTGCAAGATGAGCCATGCCTAAATGTACTGCTTCATTTCAGGTCCAGTAACACCTTTCCAGGAGATGGACGGGCATATGACTACAGCAATGTCTTAAGTCACCTAAACTTAAACAAAATCCATATCATACAGAGAGTGCAGGTTAGCAGGGTGTTTGCATACTGCCAGGATAATAAAGTAGAATGGTACAAGAGAAAACACAGACTAAGACCCTCACGAGCAATGGAGACAGCGTGACATCAGAGAAAGTACAAAAAACCCTCCCGGGATGCAGAGGGAAGAGGAGCAGAAAAGATCCCCCTTTTCCTTGCCCGCACAGCAACCTGGCAGAGCTGTGGCTCACCTGAGCTGCAGCAGAGCCCTCCACTCAGCGTCACCATCCAGGCCCTGGATGATGTACCTTACATCACACCTGTCTCTAGCGAAGGCACTGACTCTCAACAGCATTTAGGCACAAGCTCCTTGCATTTGAACAGCTGTCTCCTTCATGATAGCATGTCGTGGGTAACCCAAAATGTTATTGTATTCCATATCTATCTGTGCCCAAAACTTCTTAGTCTCTCTAAGACCCTGCAGCCAGGAAATGGAACTGGTGGAACTGGGTGGGGGGAGGGGGCTGTTACTGTGGGTGCTTTTAAAATCTGCTCAGGCAGGCAGCTCGGCTTCTTGTGCCACGTGATTTTTGCTTTTTCACTTAAATTTACTCGTATTCATTCCTTACTGGTGAAAAGGGATTGGCTGAACCTGTAAACGGAGGCAGCTCATTTGAGAGTGTTCTCCTTTAAATTGTCTAAAACCAAAACATAGCATTATGGGCATGAAAACTCAGGCTATTCCCCCAGTATTACCTCTGCCCAGCTGTTGTGCTCAACAATCTACCAATCTTGTCCACCTGTGAGGCTTGCCAGTGTACTGCCTTGTTGTGCTGATGTTTACGGATGTGTTGAGCTGCCGACAGACTGAGCACAGCACCTACTGCAGTTCTGGAACTCACTTATGATCTGGCAACACCTAATTAATTCCAGGAGGGAGATGGCATCAGCTGCAAGCTATCAAGTATGCCTTGCCCACGGAGAGACTAAAAATCATGCATGTAGAGACCTCTCCAGACAAAACTGATTGCTTCTCATCCAGCCTTTATGAACAGCCAAGCATGGGCTCACACTGATTGCTTCACCGCCACGTATTTTTCCTGAATTTGGGAAAAGATTTCAGTTATGATGCAAGAACAAGATCTGCATACCTCAGTTCTTCGGAAAAAACAAGGAATAATTAGTTCAACACAGTGCCAGCAGAAATAATATCACCCACATATTTTCATTGCTGAGGGCAAGAAGCAGCTCAGGGTCATCCATCTGGAGCAAATTCAGCCAGAGACCACCGTGGAGCCCAGAAAAAAATGCAATGTTCTGCTCTGGCTATCAGCACCAACTATTAAGAGCATTAAGTTTTTTGCCTCTACAAAGTCTCTGCAGAGAGGCAAGGGGCAGGACAAGAATTGTGTCTCTGCACCCCATGTGAAAGACACCAAAGGTGTAATAACTGTGTCTGAGAACACTGTCCTTTAATGCCTGTGAGTAGGAACTTTGAGAAAACTAGAATGGGCATTTCAGGCTAAAATCAAAGCAGATGCCTGGTACTGAGAAATGGTGAGAGCTCAATCTGTTTAGCTCTTCAAGAAATAACTAAATAGGCCATGACTGCAATGCAAAAGCACCTCTGCAGGACAGAAAATTCTTGATCCTGACAGGCTGTTTAATCAAGCAGAGAAAGGAACAATGGGAACCAATGGCTGGAAATGGAAGTCAAGATATTTACAATGGGTTTAGAAATATCTATAAAATTAAGGAGGAATTAACCATTTGTGGGAGGTAACAAGGGCAGCACATTTAGACCTCTTCTGGGAGAGCAAAGCTTGATTGGCTTATCCATGCACGTGGACACTGACATGCACACTGTTGAGGCAACACAGGCAATGCAGTGCAAGTCTAAATAGTATCACAGCACCTCCACTGCACCTTCCTAATCATTGATTTCCTTCACATTATGCACCACAGGAAGTGAGTGAGGCTGGACTGGTTCAGTAGCACCATTACCAGCAAGCTTCTGTTTAGCCATTACAGCCCACTGGAGCACTTTTCAGTTACAGCATGCCATCTTCCTTAGGGGAATTTTCTGATTTCTCTTCTCTCCTCCTTTTTTAAAAGGCTAGAACACCTCCTGGAGTAACAATCTTACTCATGTTTTTTTTCCCCTCATGGCTCTTGCTATGCTTTCCAAACTTCTGCTCTTAGGAGAGCAAAGCTTCATTCCCAGTTTAGCCCTAACAAGTGAGAGAAGGACACCTTCAGCTAATTTACATCTATTTGAGCATTTGTCAGAGTAAAGAATAAAGGTCTTACTGTGCAAAATGGTTCCTGTGGCAGCACTAATCAATAGTTGCTTGATGGATTGCCTGCCAGGAGTCTTTCAGGCACATCATTTCAGCTGCTAGACTTTCTGCTTGCTCACTGCTTAACAAAATAAATAGACATGAATCATGGTATTTAACATAAAGCTCCAACTCAGAATCAAAGCTGCTTAAAATGCACAGTGGTTTGCCCCACTCCATCCTTCCTTTCCCTTTGCTCACAAACAATGTTAAGTCACAGCTTTTCTGGAACAGGCACAAAGCTTGAATGATAACCTCTTCACCAAGGACTGCCTTTTCTTCTGCAATCAGTGATTGCATTCCCAATACAGCATTCCATTCCTCATTGCCTTCTGAAACAGGAGCCATTTGGAGAGAAAAGAATGGAGATGTATGTCTGTGTGGCTGACGGGAGGCTGATATTTCACATATGGCTTTCTTAGCTGCTGTGATGCAACGGCACAAACTGTTCCCTCTGCTCCTGCACCCCCTGTGCTACAAATCTGTGTGAAAGCTCCCACCACTGAACTGTCCCCACGTGCATCTGCATCAGATTTGAAAATATAAGAAGCAACAAGGAGCCGGGTTTTTCAGAAGCAATTGCCTTCTCAATAATGAATAAGTGTTTGATTCTCCAGAAATTCCCATTTCTATTCAGAAACATAGTTTGTTGCAGATTTTTCTTAATCTGACTTTTACATGGATAACGCTTTTCTTGAAACCCTATACGCCTACAGCCCACTAATAGCCTCAGAAAGGGTGAATAATCATAGCATCAACTTTTTTTTGGCCAAAGAGCAACATCCAGCTCCATCTAGCAAGTTCTGCCCCCTCTTTTATCTTGCCAACCCCATCAACACCCTGTGGCACAACTTGATCAGGTGGGAAGCTTGAAGTGATGCAGGATGCATATTCAGGCTCTGAGTAAATGACTCATGTCTTGCTGGCACCAACACCAGCACAAGATTTCCAGGCCAAGGCTTGGAGGAAAGGATGGAGGTGCCCGTGTTTCTCTCATCCACCTCCTGCTTGACCTTGCCCCTGCACTCTTTGTAAGCCTCCCCTCCTGCTCCCTCATCCTCTGACAGCCAGGAAAACTTGTCATGCTCCTCTGATCCAGATTTCTTCACAGCACTGAGTTTTGATTCTTGCCCACTTCTCAGTGCTTCAGCCCATTCTGCCTTTCAAGCCCTCTCATGGCAGATTTCCCTTGCCACTCTCCCAGAGCACCACCATCCCTTGGACTATGACCAGGGTTTCCGTATTCTGGCAGGACATTTTGAGCTCTGCTCTGGCACATTTAAGGGGCCTCTTCCTCTCCCTCCCCACAGGCATCCATGGCTGCAGTCATCAATCCCTCATCCCTGCCATGCCAAACACGCAGCCACGCAGAAGGTGAGGTGAGCTGCCTCTGGGGAGCATCGGTCACTACTGCTCTGATCCTTCTGACTCCTCCAGCAGCACCGGCAGAGCAGCACAGGCAAGTGCCAAGCAGGGTACACATTCTGTGAATGCTGCAGATCACACAGTCCCCTCCCTGCCTGGCAGCTGAGCCTGGGGAAGATTTCCCAGCCCTATGCAGCTCAGGGCAGCTAAGAGGGTGCCACTAGTGGGGGAGCTAACAGGAAGAAATTTGGGGGCTGAATGCTGGAGCATCAACAGGGTTGTATCCCAGTAATCTGGGCTCAGATGAGAGCAGACGTCTGAGCAAGAGAGTACTGCACCCACAGAGAGAGTCCAGGTAGCTGGGAAATCCACAGGAGAGTGTGAAGAGTTTGGTAGGAAAGAGGTGCTGCACCCTGTTGCAGCTCAGGGTTTTGGAGCAGAGCACTACACGCTGGCATGCTGTGGGGCAGCAGCAACACGACCTGGATGCTCCTGGGGACGTGCTTAGTGCTGGAGGCAATGCTGTTTTGGAAAGTCATAGGGGAAATCTGACTTGGAAAAGTTGATGGATTACAGACACAGCTCAAGTCCACAAAGGGGCGAGAGGGACTTTCAGCTTGGAAGCTCTTCCTCTGCAACCACACTTCAGCATCCTCCACTTACAAGGGAGGCAGTCTGGGGATGCACGTGGAAAGCCAGTAAGAGCATAGCACTGGGAGACATCAGAACTATGCATTTTCATCCTGCTGGATGGAGTTCTTGCCTTGTTTTTGACAGTGCTACAAATACCTTATGGTGACATGGTGCATGAAGAGCACAGCAAGCATGGCACCTCTTTTTCGAGTGAAAAGCAGTTTAACTAGGCACAAGATGGGTCCCTTGAGATATTTCCAAGCTTTCCAAGCTGAAATGTGTGGGAACTACAGGGCGAAGTTTTCTGGAGCAGCCTTTGCGAAAGCTGGGACTGCACTAAAGCACACAGTGCAGTCAGTCAGCTAATCTGTTGTCATCATACAATGACAGATAAGTGCCAGCAATAATAACCCCACCAGCGCTTTGCAGGCTGAGCAGTGCTGGCTCTATCACATTATCAACAAGGTCATTCCTAGCCATAGTATCAGGGATAATTTTTTATTTGCATCACCCAAGGAAAAATCTTGCATTCAAAACACTTTGTTATAGTTTTGGAAAATCCTTCAGTTTCCAGTATCCTTGTCCCTCTTCTTCAGCTTAGTTGTCATCTGACGTATCCACGTTTAATAATTTCTGCGTTAGCAAATTCTTTAAATTATACATGAAGAATTCAAAAACAAACAGAGAAGAACTTGAATATTTCATGTTAAAACTAAATGCTTTATGATTGCTTATAGAGTGAAATTAATAAGGAGACTGTGCCAATGCTGTGTAATTTACGCTGTGCTTAAGTAGAAAAACAGAAAGCCTCTAGAGCTTAGCTTTGTTTGAAGTTGTGCTTTCCTTTTCTTACCTGGCAGGGTGGAAATGCTAGGGCAGAACTGCTAGGGCACAGCTAACCTCCACCCTCAATCAAAACAGCTCCTATTTTTGTTTATTGTGAGTAAAACCAGCTTTAAGAACAGTTAACAGTAACAATCATCTGATCAGGGGCAAATAGCCACAGTGTGCCTGTTTCTTTGTCTGTGTTTTTCTCTCTTTCCTAACTATTTTGTCTGCTAATATTCATGCTCAGCAGCCAGTCAGTACGCCCTGACCCTACTAAAATTTAATGGCAGAAAGTCCAATAAACCTCTCACCCTTGAATTTCAGCTTGGGCATAAATCTTTGGAACAAATCCACAGTCCGGAGGCATAGGAGGCCTACACATTGCTTAGCATAGCAGAACTCCGAACTCAGATGATGACTGCAGCACAGGTGACCAAAAATACATCAGTTCGACTGCTTGGTCTGAAAATGGGGTTCTGCACTGAGCTAAGAGAGCTGCACATATGCTAGAGGTGTTTGTCAGAATTGCAGAGATTCAGCCAGTTGCTGAAGTCTTGCCTGATGACAATTCATAATTAAACAAGCTGAGAGCAATAATGAAGGGTAAAACTAAGAAGGTATGATCTTCATAATGGAGGTGAAGTTGTCAGAGTACTGGAGGCAGCTAAAAAAGGAGTGTGACACAAAGTGATTCACTGCTTTTTCTGGAAGAGGGGAATTCACCTTCCAGACGTGCTCAGAAATTCCTGTGTGGCCCAGTTACTTAGGGTTTCTGTGCTTTGTTTTCCCTGTAGAGGACATAGGGACAGTAGCTCGCGGAGAAGATACAACATGATGTGGTCAGTTAGAGCAACAGTAAAAGCACCAAGGGGCACAGACAAGCCAAGAATTACATCCTCCAATGACACCAGTAATACCAGCAGGCAGAACAGTAACAGTAAAATCCACAACAGCATTACAACATTCAAGGTGAGACAGTGCAAGGACTGCAGAAACTCACCAGGCCTCAAGGCGTACATGCTGAGGAAAAATGGAATAAAAGTTGTACTTCAACAGGAGGTACCTGAATGGAAAAGGAGGGGCATGGGCTTTTTTTCCTCCCTTCTCATTTTAGCATCCTTTGGCAAAATCAGGGTTCCATGGCGTGGAATGAGAAACCTGAAAATCCCATTACATGGGGCTGGATTTTGTTTTCTTCATCTTTTAAAAGCCATTTAGATGAGAGACAGATCAGAGCAAAAGAACCGGGGAAGTTTTTGGGGTTTGGTACCCCACTGAATCTACAGTTTTTTTCCCCAAAATGCTCAATTTTCAGCTGATGAAAGCTAGCAGATACTCTCTGCCCTTAGCACCTGAGTGATGATTCCTTGACCTTGTGGGAGCTGGGGTCAGTTGCTCCCACTGTGATTTCAGCAGCCAGAATTTTTAAGTCCAACTCCTTAATGCTTGAATCAAGTGGATATTTAAACCCCTCAAATTCAAGGAATCAGCCTTGGTGAGTCAGAGGGAAAAGACTGCTCCTTTGATTGATCACATTAGTGACTCAAAGCCAAGTACACGTTTGAACAAGCTGAACTGTCCCCAGGGCTCATAAAGCACCGTGCCAGGTGTTTTGCATTAAAGTTGTACCAGTCGCTGAGAGCCAAGCAGTTTGCAAATCCTAAGGATTGATACTTACTGGTATTGAATGTACACAGCGAAAGCCCGTGCCCTGAAGTACAGGCAGAACTGGCAGGCCCCCATGCAGCTCTGGGCCTGGTCTGCTCCTGGGGAAGCCGAGTGTGAAACCTCTCGGGCTCCTGGGCACAGAGGCAGATCACAGTGCAGCTGTGCTGGAGCAGATAGCTCCTACCCGGCAGCACCAGACCCTTCTCTGTAATCGTGAGAGGCTGAGCCTCAGACTGCACCGTCAGCACATACGAGCCCCTGCAGGACTTTTGCAGCTCCTAACGCTTGGCAAAGAGGCCCTGTCAGTCAGGCTGCACACTGAACTAAACATCAAGACACGTTTGATGAATCACAAGTGCAGCAAGAACCCAGAGGGCTGCAAAATACCTCCAGAGACTTGTTTGTGCCAGATTTCTTAAGAAGTTTGAATTAGCTAAAGATGTGAATCAAATTTCTGTGGAATTTAAAAAAGAGATTGAGCTTTTAGGTCCATATTTTGAAAAGGGCATTATCTTGCCTTGCTCTGGAAGCTACATGGAGGCCATCCTGCCTCTGAACTGGGAGGTCCACACCAGTGTTCAGTGCAGTGGAGCTCACCCATTTTAAAAGCAGAGTTACCTCCATTGAGGTGTAGCTGTCCAGTCAAACCCTTTGTGGTGACATCAGACATGGGAGTGGGGCAACACTGACTCACAGCAGAGCCCAGCCATTATGTTCATGAAAATTGATTCCACTGAATGCCTGCTGTGGCTCCAAAGGTTGAACAACTCACCTTCCTGACTGTGTATTGTTGAGGCCTAAGAGAAACGATGAGAAACCAAATAAAAAGTGAGCAAGTCAGTGTAAGCCAAGGGTGCCCACCATGACAGGCAGACACATATCCTGGGAACAATGCAACAGTCCCCAGTCTTCACACACATGGCAGTGTAAATGCTACAGCTGTGAGATCTAAGCACCAGACTGATTAGAAATGTGTTGTCTCAAAACCCCCAGCTCCAGTGCTTGTCAGCTGGATGGAGCCCAGTGCCCGAGGACGGAGAAGGGCAAAGCAGCTCACTGAAATAAAGCCATACTCCAAGTCACAGATGGAGCTCCCGAGAAGGCTGAAGCTGGACCAGAAGTACATGTTTTACTGTCTGACTGGGTCCTTCACAGAAGAGGTTTCCCATCTACATGCAAAAATGTCCTTTATGTTGCTGCAGCCCAGCATTTTGGTCTCTTGAGCACCTCCACTGCACCTGAGGGTTATGTGCTCACCTGCAGGGGAACAAGCAGCTGGGATTATGAACCTTGAGCAGCTACCTCTGTGGCTTCGCACTTCTTCTCAGCTCCCAAAGTTGGATGTTCAGACCCCAAAATGGATCTAGTGAAGGATGGCCAGAAAACTAGCATGAAAGGAGTTTGGAGAGAAAAAGAAAGCAGCAGCAAAGGAGAACACAGCTCTCCAAGGTTTCAGTGTACCAAGTCCCCATCATCTGCCTACGTTTTGCCCACACACCATTTAATCAGTGTGCCAGGGAGCCTGGCTCCCTGCCAGTGGGAATGCGGATTCTGACAATTTGTCCAAAATGCAGTCAGAAATTGCAGCTACAAGGAAAGAGCCCTGCATTTTTTAATTCTGCGTGTGTATGTATATGGGCTTTTTTCCCCCACGAAACAATTACAACCTCTAACTGCCGCCCACACTTCAGTTGCCTGAGAAACGAAGCGTGGGTATGGCTGTGTAACAGGACTCAGGTTTTACACCATTCTTGCTATCATTGGCTGGCTGCAAGGCCCCCACAAAACTGTCCCAGCAGCCAGACATGGAAAGTATTCCTGTCCCAGGCACAGACCACTGCAAATTCCTGTCAAGATGAGCATCTCTAGTGTCTTTATTACTCAGGTAATTATGCTGCTAATGGCATTGGCTCCATCCATCCCTGTCTCAGTACTTGTACTTACAGGGTGCTCAGCACAGTTCAGCCCAGGATGGGATGGGATGGGATGGGATGGAACAGGAAGCAGAGCACACCAAAAGCTGGGTATCACACATGCACTTCTGACTGGAGAGGAGCATTTTCCACACTCACCCTCACAGCAGCATCCCCACCACCAGCTTGATCAAAATAATTTCTTCTCAAAGGACAGGGCTCATGTCTGTGCTGAAGACTGCACTCGCAACAAGGGTTCAGCGACACGTCTTGGTTTACAAGTCCTGATTGGAATTACCCTGAAAAGAGGGAGTGTACCTTTTTTGGACAGTGAGGAGACATTTGGGCAGTGAGAAGGTTGTGCAAGCTGACTAAAAATATTCACCTTCCAAAGAGTTGATGGAGCATATCTATGCTGCACTTCTGAGTGAGGTACAGCAGAAAGATGATTTCTGGCTGAACAAAAAACATTTTCTCGGAGAGGAAGAAAGCAAACCATACCCACCCACCTAAACCACTTCTTTTGAACAATCTTAGTATAGTGATGATGGAAAACGAGCTTCAGCTTGGTTTTGGGTTTTCTTTCTGTCCTTTCTGCAAAGGCACACCCCATCCAACAGACAGTGCACAGCCCCAGGGATGGCTGCTCTCCTCCAAGCTACCAGGTGCGGGAAGGAATATCTACCTTGGCTAACTCTGAGCAGTTTCCCCTGAAGGCCAGTGCACACCATGCTGTCCTGACCCTATGGCAAGCGCTGGCAGTGTTCAAAATGCCTCTGCAAACAATAGGGGAATAAGAACATTTCACCAAAAGAGCACTCTGATAAAGAGTGGGGTTAGGCAACGTTCACAAGAGGCTGCTCCTTTCCTATTAATGGATTGTCGTTTCCAAGTGATAACTGAATCTGTGTGCTGTTCAGTTGCCTCCCATGCTTTTTCTTTACAGTCTTGTTCAGTTTTTGTTGTGTCTCTGGCTTTCAAACAAATCCTCTCCCCGTGGGCAAAGCATCCTTGCAATCTTCTTTTCCACAGAGTTTTCAGGTTTTGATGCTATATTCTGCTTCCTTCCGCAGACTTCTACCCATCTGTACATTTCCCCTACATTTTAAAACTGCACATCATGAAGATACAGGCCCTTCAGTACCTTTGCACATGCAGACAGTGTTAGCTGAGAAAACAATGCTTGTGCATTAGGAAAGTCTTTCCCTGCGATTTCAACTCACAGACCTCGCTTTCCCAATATGCCATTTTTACGGCATTTGCATTCTCAAGACTCATCCTATGTAGCTTGTGGCCTGTGGTCACTGGCATAATTCAAATATTTACAAACATTCCTGCAAACATCCCTACAATGGTCAATGTGTTGTGGCTGAAGCAAGTTAAGACTTGCCAGGAAACGTTCTTTCCCCCAATATAACTATTACTTCAGGAAGCAACTCCCTGCGTTTAGATTGCAAGATCAAGATGTAAGTGCTATAACAAAATTACAGGCTTTAGTGATTAAGCAACATGCTACTAAGGAACTGGTCAATCTACTAAGTAATCAATATACTGATTATCAAACAAACACACCACTGCTGCTGATCTGCAATTATGCTATTTTCCACCTTATTACACACAATTATTAAAGTGCTTATTTCACACTCTTAAGTCTTATGAATCACATACATCAACTATTCACTTACAAATCCATCACTTTACCTCTTTACATGACATATCACAACAGTGGAAATCTATCCTTCTGAAGCCCACCCTCTCACAGTGAGTTTTTCAGACACCGTCCTGAAGGGAATTCCTGGTAGATCAGGTTGCAAATCAGTGATGCATCTGTAGGCACCTGCACTCCTCCTTTCAGAAGGCTCCCTCTTCCTTTGTTTTTAATCTGATTTTTTTGCCTTATTCATCACTGTTTCTATTTCCTGGAACAATCTTTTGCCACTCTTGTGCCTCCCTTTCTCTGCCCAGGTTCCTCCCTAAGACACACCCGTGTTAGTTTATCCTCACTGGCCAAATTCAGTAAAATCTGTACCAAAATCTGGACTTCCCAAGGTTGTTACTGGGGCAAACTCAGCCTATTACTGGTACACCCTGCCTAGGAAGAGAGGACGAAAACATCCCCACAAACTTCCGGTTCATAATAGCAACACATTACCTTCCACATTTTCCAAGGCAAATAAGT
The DNA here is from genome assembly GCA_013397865.1 of Struthidea cinerea. NCBI lineage: Eukaryota > Metazoa > Chordata > Aves > Passeriformes > Corcoracidae > Struthidea > Struthidea cinerea. The sequence goes on from VZTI01004291.1 coordinate 137,417, forward strand.
TTAGTCTTGATTCCTTCACCAAATCCCAGTTCAGGTCCTTGTCTTTGCATCTTCCTGTGAAGAGCAGACCAGCGAAACGAAAATCCACATCATTTATGTACTGATCTATCAAAAAACTAGCTGTAGAATGGGACCAGAAGAGATGTCCTAAGATGAACATGCCATGACACAGCAAACCCGGCAAGGTGGCTAGCTGTTGTGCAGTAATTCATGTTTTCCAGGATGGCCCTTTTTCTGGGACAAACAGTTAGCACAGTGGCTGACATAATTTATTTTGAGAAACATCAATTTAGTAGCAAACATGGAAAGAAACAGATGGAACGTGCAATGCCCTGACAAATGAAAACTGGGGTTATCATCACATGATTCCTCTTCCAGCTCGACCTTAAAAGCGACTGGGTATTTTTGCCCTTACCTTATAGATTAGGAGGCCACTGCAGTAGATTAGTGCTCTGACAGGTAAGAACTTTATTCTCCTTTCCAATCTAGAGATAACCATGACAATTTCAGACCAAATTGTGCATTACTTGGGGCTAAGTCTCTTTCTTGCGCTACATTATTTATAAATACCCAAAGAGATGTGTAGCTGCTGTAGACTGTGGAGGTTTCTCCTGCATACACAAGCTAGCCCTTTCAGTTTTCCTTGATAATTATATTCTGTACTTGAACTGAAAACGGACAACGAAGAGAATATAAATGCATCTGTCTTTCACTTTGCACCTGTTCTGTCATTTTGTTCTAGCGTATTGCATTGTGAGCAACGTGACGTGACTAATGATTCCAAGTAGAAAAATCACCAGAAAATGCTCAGTGTTGACTCTGTCAGCTAGGAAGAAAAAATAAGAAAAGATGTGGTGAGCAGTACTGACATTAACATTCAGACACAATTCAAACATTCATTTGGGCTTAGAGGAGGCATTTAATACATCTTTTTAAAATACTCCCACCCATCCTTATCAGCACTTTGTTTAGTCTTTTCATTAAAGACATATTAATCCAGAAGCGTGCACTGGAATCAAAAATCCCAAGTGATTTGAAGCAACCAGGCTGGAACAACAATGAAAAAATGTGATAGCCCAAGCCATAGTGTGAAAAAACAAACACAGAACTACCTCAGGTGTGAAAGTCTTACCATTCATCTAAAGGCAGCACACTGAGGAAAAATGTAAAGAAACAATCACCTCAAGATAGTCAAACATTCACAGAAATCCTAGTTAGAAACTTGTCTTCCTTACTATTGTCTCCAAGCACAAGCTCCTAGCCCTGTTGTAAAGCTTGGGCATGCCTGCCTGTATTGAACACATTCTCTCCATTTGCCTTGTGACTCACTCTCTGCATAGTGTACTAACTTCCCATGTTGAACTTTGTCCAACCCAAGAACTGCAAACACAAGGCTGTTTGTTGTACCGACTGTTTCTCCTTATTTTGGATAGCTGTAGTTTCTTAACCACTCCCACCCTTGCCTTTTTGCACTCCATCATTTTCTTTAGTGTCTGACTCTTCTGCCTTTCATGGGTCCTTTCTTCCCACCCACCATGTCAGCAGCAATTCCCAACCTCAACAATCTTGAGATCAACTCCCAGTCATTACTGAACAGCTGTTTGCTGCAGCCTCTTCTGGCCCACGTGCTGGTAAACCCACTTTAAATCAGTTCATTCTCTTCTTGCTGTCTCTTCACAGCAAGCAGTGGTAGCTCTGCAGGCTACACACCCTGAAACAGCTGGAAGGGATGCCACCTCTGTACAGGTGCAGAAGGAAGAGAGCTCCAGGTGCCCTCACACAGGAGTAATGTGCACGCAGTGCCACTGGGTCCATGGGCTACCCCAACTGCAGCTCAGATCCAGACTGTACGGCAGACAGTCTATGTATGTACACAGCTCAGGAAAACCTTGAAACTACTGACGGCCAGGAGTCAGAAGCAGGACTGTCAGCCACTGTAAAGCCACCTTCATGTTCCTACTTGTAGAACAACTGTCAGGGTTCAAATAAAAAACATTCAGCTGCAGAACATGAAATACATTTGGTTTATTTCTTTCTGAAGTTTGTACATATACATATATCATTATACATATGTGAGATCCTTCCATAGGGTTGCTCGAGTTCAATGACATAAAAATTATTGGAAAGCTTGCAGGCTCGTTGTTGCCCGTAAGCAACATTTATTCCAACTTATAAAAACACAGAGGAACAGAGTTATAGTCAGGAACATGGACACAAGAGAGAAGTCTACTTTATATCTCACAGTTTCAATACATCAAAGGCAAATTATTTGTCTGTATACTGTAGGCTTACTTTATCAGCAATGATAAAATAGAGGAAAATATTTATATACAGTCACCTCAAGTGAAAAATAAAGCAATGTAAACTTAAATTCCAAAATATTATTTTAAATGATATAACAATATCCCCAAAAGTCCTTCTTCCAAGGAGAAGAGGACTGATTAAGTGCCTTCATTTATCAGGAAATGATCATTCTAGTACCAGATACATGAAGCAGAATAAGGGAGGGCATCCTGTGATACCTGTAGAAAAGAGTGACAACTCTGCTTCAGGAAAGCATGTCTGTGTAAGCAAGTCTATGTTTGAGTCCTTATGGACATCAGCAGCACATGGAAAAATCTCCCATGAACCAGGGCTTGGCTTAAGTCAGCACAGCTCTGACTCCAACCACCCAGTATGCTTTTCTGGCCATGCCTATTCCCAGGGACAAAACGGGGTGTCCTGCTGGTAGGACAGCGTCAAACCTGAGATGATGACCTCCCCAAGAGTCAGAACTTTTCCATGCTGCTGGAAAAGATTTAATGGCTACCTCAATGTTGTTGCTTCACAGCAGACCAAGAAGTTACCACAAAGCAGTGAGACTGGGACTGTGTCTCAAGTATGTTACATGAAAAACACTCCAGCAATTCAGTGATGAGAGTAAACTGAATTCAAGGTTACCAGAAAGAAGGTTCCTACACATCACAAAAGCGATAGGAGACCACCCAGAGGAAAGGTCTTGCAAGGACTGCTGTCAAGCCCTGTAAGGTTAGTTCTGCACACAGGAGATGTATAAAGTGTATGTACACGCATGTGCAAAATGTTTTACTGCACTACCACTGCTGAGATATGGCTACCAAGCAACATTGACTGAAAATTCAGTCCTCTTTCTCAGCCTAAGAGAAAACAACAAAACAACAGCTCAGGTGGAGGGTAAATGACACTTCTTAACTGCTACTCTGAAATTGACCGTGCTCAGCCACATCTTCCCATCACCATGGGGGGCAGGAAAGCCAAGGGGAGAAGCCCAGTACCTGAAGAAGGATTACAGGACTACAGCTTGCCCAAAGCAAGGTGATGGGGCGTTCCCCCTTCATTTCATTCTGAGCAGTTCACTTGAGTCTCAGCTCTGCAAGACACAATCACTCTGGCTGTGGTCCAGTGAAGTGCAAAGGCATAGTTTCACTGAAGTTGTTCAAGTGCTTCAAGCTAACTGCATGATAAAGAGTTTTATGACTCCAGGTAAGAATCATACCCTCAGGCTTTGCTTTCTCTTTCCAAGAATAATGCAGATCATGCTACTGTTGCCCTGACTAGAGCACAATAGGAAAACCCACTGTGTTTCCCTGTCTTTTTACTCAGACCAGCAACTTGTTAAAAGGTTGTTTAATGCTCCCAAGGGAAACCTCTGGGACGCATACAAGATGCCCAAGAGAGATATTTCAGCCCTGCTGCTCTTTTCCCTGCTGATGAACCACTCTTCAGGAAATCTGTATGTTGCAGAAAAAAAAAAACCCTCACTACTGCTGTACGGCTGTATCTGCAGGAGACATCACAGGCACCTGTCCTTCTTGGACACTTTGGACATGATGTCCCTTTGCTGAATTTTCACAGAGCAAGGTCAACATTTTCAGAAGTAAAGCTGTGTATTAGATCCCCAGAGCGTGATTTTCAGAAGAAGTCAGCATGGATGCTCCTGGTACAGGCACTGGCTGCTACAAACAGGGAGAAAGTCAGCCCAGTGCTAAGTGGCAGAAAATCCCACCCACTAACTCTTGCTTAGACTCTCAAGTATATGTCTTGCTTTCAACATGCAGAACAACAGGCAGCCCCTGGTGGACAACACGCAAAGATCAAGGCAGTTCAAAGGATACCTTAAATCTCCAAAAGCTCTGATAGCTGTTCAACCTCATTTGAAAACAATCAGAACAATGAACAACCTAACAATGTTTGCAGCTGCTGAAGTGCTTTGACCAAAATAAGCCTCAGAAAAGAACAGCAGGCTTTGCAATCCTGAGCCATAGAAGCCATACTATACTTACGAAATACATACATCTATAGGCATCCCTTAAACATGTTCACCAAGTAATCTAAGCCTCAGAGTGTACCTCACACAGAGAGCAGTGACTTAAAAGTTTTTAAACAGCCAAAAAACTCTGTCCTTTTAGCCAAATTATAATTCTAGACTCGAGTAAGAGGACACAGTTGTCATGAATATGTACAAATTAAAAAAAAAAAAACCAACCACAACCCACCCCTGTTCTCATCCTACAGTCTTTCAGAATGTGACAGCTCTGAGCATGAGGTTTTTGTCAGAGTGTGAGTTAAGACTTATATTACCAACAGAGTTTGCCCTGTGTGGTGATACAAGACTCAATAGCATTGATCTCTCTTTTCCCAGCAAGAGGCTAAGGGGAGCTGGGAGGATTTCATGTGACAAGTCTCCATGGCAGCTTAGCTAGCTGCTCTGTCACTACACCATGATACTCACTCGGTCCAAGCTGCAACCTGGCCTGTTTAGACAAAATGTATCTTCTTGTGCTGGTCTCATTTAGCTGAGTTACAGACAGGACCACTGCCATAAAGTGGCTACATAAACAGTGGTTTACGTCAGAGAAAAATCCTGCCCTTGTGGCTTGTAGCACTTTCAGTGCTTGCATTACTAAGTGATGCACCTTTACTGGTCCAAATAAACCTCTGGCCTGTACCCCAGCTGGTTCCTGGCCCAGATTTAAAAGCAGATGCCATGGGAGATCCCTCACTGTTTAAACATTTATAGTTTTTACGGAATAATTAAGTGTTCAAAGGTAGGGAAGAGATGATGCTTTGGATTAGCCTAAATTTGCTCCTTCTGACCACAAGGGCAAAGTCAGGCCATTGGTGCAGGCTTTGGGAAAATTCTTGCTTGCATTTGGTAAAGGAAGGGCTCTAATAAATAACTAAAATACAACCTTAATGCAGCTAACAAAATGTATGAGCAAGGGACATTCTCTCAGGCAAGGCTGGGCCTGCCTCCTTTCAATGTTCAACTGGATGTTGCCATCAGCAGAGCAGATACTCCCAGATGGCTTTCAGACGTTTTCCAAGGACCTGTCCTCCTTGCTCTCATGTAAACCAGTCTCCTCACAAAAAGAGTGTGGTACCCCTGGATAAGGGTGCTGCTGTCACAAGGCGGAAAAGCGGCAGGTGGTAGGGACAGTTCCTCAAGCAGCACACACCAGAGGGAAAAGGAAGCCAGTGTTTGTAACCACCCCCAGCACGGAGGGCAATGGTAGCGCACATAGTCTCCAGCAGGTGACCAGCCATGGAGGGTGACACTGGCTTCTTCCTACAGCATCATCGTCCTGTGCACTGGTGCTCTGCTCAGGTGGTATCATTTCTCTGAAGGCTGACAAAGCCTCTTCTTCCTGGAGCTCAGGTCCCCACAGTGAAGCTCCAGGTGAAGCAGCTCACTGTGCTACACCTATGCTGCTGGGAGCGCTCTGGGAGAGGAGAGGAGAGACCAGGCACACTGCTTCTATATGCACTAAAAATATCCTTTAAAAGGCACAAGCTGCAGACTAGCTCTTTCTGAGACAGCTTCTATGGTTCATCCCTCTGGGCAGCCTAGATACCAGATGCTGAGAACACATGCTGGGGAACAATAATTGTGCTCTGGCGAAAAATGTGGACTTCTTAACTGCCCCCTCAGAGCAGATGTGACATCCTGGAGCCTGGGGAGAGCAATACTGGAGAAAATTTAAACAAACAGCAAGCTGAAAGATTGCTTGACTTAAGATGTGTATTCTGCCTTTGCTCCTGCAGAAGCAGCCAGCATTTCCAACAACTGGGATACGAGAAGAGTAGGAATGTTGCAAGTGTCTGGTCTCAGTGTGGGAGGGGGAACTTTGCATCCCTGCAGCATACGACTAGAGGATCACGGCAGTCTAAAACTCGGTCTCGCACCTCCCAGCTATAACTGTGGCTGGAAACACAGGCTACCGACAAGCAGAGTGAAAAAGCTGTTCACAGGGTTATCCATTCAACGCAGCACTGCTTCAGAGCAGGTTTTCTCAATGCAAGATGGGAGAGTCAAATTTTCTGGATTTCTGCAAGCATGGAAGGAAACAGACCTGTTATACAGAAGCAGCTGAGGTGCTAAGATGACAGACAAGAGCAGCTTGACAGAAAGGGAGGAGGAGCTGTCAGACTAACTGCAGTAAGACCAAAATTCATTTAGAAATGGAGAATGCAGACACAGTAAGCAGTATGCCATCTGCAGAGAAAAGCCTTTCCCACTTTCAAGGAGAACATTGCCATGCAATGCCTCCAAAAAGCCTGATGATAACCCTGTAATCTCTGACTTTCTCCGCTGCCATAATCACCTCCTCACTGAATGGCCTGCTCTAGTCAAGCAAGAACCTCATTTCCCCACTGGAGAAAAGCAAGAATTTTGGCTTTTTCAAGCCAGAAGAGCAACAAGCCTTGTTATCCAAAGGCACTGGAGCTGTGAAAAGTCAATGAACAACTCCAGTCTCTGGAGGTCTGCTAGGCCAAGCTCCTCCTCAAAGCAGGGCTGTGCTGAGCACTGCTCCCTACGAGAGCCCCTTAACATGGACAGACTGCAACCAGGGAGCAGGCAGGATCAGAGGGAAAGTATTGTAGTGATGAGCTGTTATTAATCATTAGAAAGTTTCTGGTAACCATTTACAAGTGACTGGCTACAGATGAAAAACTCTCTGGGTCGGCAACACAGCTGAACAGCATTCCCGCACAACTATGCTGCATTAATCACTCCGCTGGCTGACTTATCTCTCTACATCAATTAAAGACACAACATAAATACTGGATGTAGAAGCTGTAGGCATATTCACTGGTTCACGCGTAATTTATCTGCAAGATGCACACAAACACACAGCCAGTTCAGGGAGTCTCTTTCGCAGCCTCTGATCAACAAAAACCATCTCAACCAGTCCCCTGCATCCTGCTGACTCATAGAGGAGACTGTGGTTTTGGCTTCAGGAAAGTATCTCACCTGCTTTGGTTGCTGAGTGGGGAGAGGGGAAGGCAATTTTCCCCTTCTCCATCAACCCTCTGCTGTCAGGTGCAGATTAGTGAGGCCCTTTCCTGTCTCTCCTTCCTTAGTTGGGGGGGATAGCAGATGGTTCAGCCCCTGCAGGGTGAGCAAGCCAGCAATGCTTCAGAGCAGGGTGGGTCCCTCTAGAACCACTGTCTGCACCTTAAGAAAGGGGAGACAAGGAGGTGTTGGCCCCAATCCTGCTCCCCCTCTTTGCATCCCTACTCTCTGCATGCAGGCAGAGGCTTTGCCTGAGCAATGATAGCACACTGGAGCAGGGAGGGTGACAGGGAAGGATGACAGCTCCCTGCGTCACCAATGCAAATGCTCTCTCACATGCACACATGCTCATGGTGGCCAGCCAGTAACTCCTGCTTGCACTGAGTACACTCAGAAAGCTGCAGGCTGCTCCAGTGATTTGCAGCTCAAGTCCCAGGCTGCAACCAGAGCCCCTGAGTCGCTGCGGTCAAGCACTGACTTCTCCTAAAGGCAAACATTTCAGCAAAGAAAGGCAGCGTGCACGGTACCATACAAAGCTACCTGGCCAGACTCCCAATGGTGCTACTCAAGGAGATGCACCACTTAGACCTCCTGAGAACCTGCCCCACCCTTTACAGTATCATCAGGAGGAAAAAAGTTGAATTACAGTACTGATTGGTAGGTGATCTTCTTCCCAAGGGAGGGAAGGAGTCTTAGAGTTTCACAACAAGATCACAAATTTTTTTTTGCCTCCAAAGTGTGCATTTCTACATGGGTGCCTGGGATGCTTATAAATTGTAAAGTAACAGAGGAAAACGGCATTAATTAAAACTGGAGCAGAAACTATAAATTCTGGGTAAACTAATCTGCATGCCTCAACAGTCTCAGCAAGAGTGCTCTAAGCTCAACAAACGTTTAATGACAAAAAAAGGCAGTGAAAAACTGCATTTGATACGGCCAGATGAGACCTAAAAAAAATACCCTAATCTGTTTACAAGTATACATGGAAATAGATAATAAATAATGAAAAAAATTACCTTTTTTGCAGTTCACTTTTTGATTTTTCCTATTGCTTCAAATCATCTTTTTTGCAATGACTTTGAAGAGGAATTATCCAGTTTCTGTGTCAAAGCTGGAAAATGCATTTAACAGGAGTAACTTCTTTTTGAGCTCAGCAATTTAACTGGAATTTTCAGCAACTAAAATATTTTAAAAGCCAGGGAAGAAGTTAAATGTCACCTCTTTGCCTTTTGAAGCACTGCACTCCATAACCACAAGAGGTTTGCCAAGCATGTTCCAGCCTGCCTTCAAAAGGATCATCTAGTCAACCAAAACCTGACAGCCAAGCAGGGCCATTTACAGATCTGCACCTTTTTTTTTTGTTTTTTTTTTTCTGCTGCATGTATCCTATTGTTATATAAGTAAGTGTACTGGTTCTGGCCAGGACAGGGTTAAATTTTGCAGTAGCCAGGCAGGGGCATAGCTAGGACCTGAAGGTTATTCTATACCACCTCATGTCATTTTCCAGGAACAGGGGAAGATGTCCCCTCTGGGTCGGGTATTGGGAAGTGAGCGGTTGGGTATTGTTGGGCTCTGTGTGGTGAGCGTTCTCATACACTCCGTTATTAATACTGTTGCTGTTACCTTTCATTTTCTTATCTCATTACTGTTTCCAGTACATTGTTCATATCTCAGCCTGTGATCTTTGCCTTTTATGCCTCCAATTCTTCTCTCCAGCCCACTGCAAGGATGGGGAGGGGGAGGAGGGAGCAAGCAAGGACCATGTAGTTTGGACAGTCTCAGTGGGAACACTAAATTGGGGAATACCACCACTTAATCAAAAGAGGCAGGTCAAGTTTTCTTCCCAAATGTGCATTCAGCATTCCCCAGTTGAATTTCTTCTCTCTGTTCTGCGTGTTCATCTTCAACCTCCGAAGCATGACAAACAGCTGCGGGGATGTATCTTTGTTTCCCCTCCATGAGCTGTTGATCTAACACTCTTAATTACTCCAAACAATCCCTCCCAATGAGCACTAGCTTGCATCACTCTACACTGAGTCTCCCCACACAACAAGCTGCACCACATCCCTTTGGCTCCAGCAGCAGAAGGCATCTCTCCAGGAAGAGAACTAAAATGTTAACTCCACCTTAGTAGGAATGCACAACTTCTAAGGCCCCAGCACTTGGAAGTGCTGCCAATTTCTGTTCAGGACTCTGCAGCTTTTAGCAACGTTGCCAAGGTTAGGAGCCAACCTTCCGACTTTTAGCACAGAGCGGCCACTCTCAGTGGCAGATGCCAGATGGACTTGCATTCCAACACCACTCGTGAAAACAATCTCATCTGGTTTTGCTGCCAGGCTGCAGCTGCAAGGATCAATTTGCTCCAAAACCTCACATCTGAGAGTGCAACATCTATGTTACAGCCAACAGTCAGCACAACACCAGGAAAGCTGTTGCATGGTGGTACTCGGTGGGGGAGGCAAGTCACGTGGTGCCTGTTAAGGGTCTTTTCTCTTTGATCGCTCCCAGTTCTGCCCACGGGACTGGCAGCTCAATAAGCTAGATGAATTGACTTGGACCCTTGGGAAGCCTGACAGAGCACACATCCACTCAGGTGGCAATTTTTTTGATGTGTGGCCCTTTGGCTACTTGGGCTGAAAACACTGGTGCATTTCTAAACAGTCCTTGCATTGATCTTGACATTTCTATATGCATTAAGAATTGCATTCATCAAGAAGGCTATCCTGTGCCAGGCACAATAGAAAGAACAGCAAGAAACAATTTTCAACTGGCCCTCAACATTATCTCCCAAGGCGCTCTGTGGGAAAGGCCAGTTTGGCTGTACAACTCCATACAGGGAAAGGGCAACACAAAATGGGAGAGACCCGTCCAAGCTCACCCTGTGGGCCAGTATCAAAGCCGAGACTAAAACTCAGGTAACAGGTTAGGTAACAGGAGAGCCAACACTCTCTGCAGAGCCATGACACTGCCCAGACAAGAGGGGCTGGGAAATTTATTTCTTTGTCATCTTTCTGGTCTCTGTGCCTGAAAACTGCTGGCCACCCCAACGGTCTATGGCACAAACAGGGGGCTTTCAGGTATGAAAAGATCTACCTGTGGTGGTCTCTCCCTGTCCTGTGCTCCCTTGGAAAGCCTGGCACAGGGTATGCCGGAACTGTGAGGAGGCACCAGCCTCTTCCACCTATAGGTGAGCTAAAGAAGGAAAATGGAGAACTGAGGAGAATCCCTTTCTGAAGAAAAAAGGCAAAGTGCTTTGTCACTATGAGAGGAATTTAAAGCGGCTCTCTGTGCACACCAACAAGGAAACCCCTGGAAGGGGAAGCAACAGGACACAATATATCATAAGGCTCTATATAGCAGCTAAGTGAGAGCGTATAGTTAAAAAGTACACAGAGGCCCCTTGTCTTTAATATATATAATTAATATATAATGCTAATGGCTGACATCTACAGCAGCCTTCTCTGCAAATAAATGTGAAGCCCAGATAGCCATTCCAACTGGGTAATCCCTAATCTTCCTAACGGCAGAGACAGCATGGGTTTGGATGCCTTCCAGCCTGCAAACTCAGGAGAAGGCTCTCTGCTTGGAAGGAAGCAAACAAATTATTCCAATGCCGTCATCCCAGCATTGCCAGAGGTTTCCAGGTTTCTTTCCTTCGCACTCGTGTGTCCAGGGTCAATGCAGTAACAATAAGCAACAGTGACTATTTACTGTACCACCTGCTGCTAAGTACCAGTAGCAACATGCCCCACACTGTCAGGAAACTAGTGTTCCCAGCACCCTAGCCTCTATCAGCCTTCTGCAGCTGCATGTTTGCACAGCTTTTCTCACAGCTACAGCTCACATTCACAGCACTGCAGCACTTGTCCAGTTATTTTTCCCACCCACCACGTAAATAAAGTGACAAGTGACTTGAGAGATGAAAGCCACATGCCGATGGGAGGAGATAAATGGGGAAGAGACAGAATAAACGTCACAGCGCTCTACCCCTTCCCCAGCTCCTTTAGAAACAGAACAACACAAAGAAGTCCCGATGCTTCAATTGCTAAATGATAAATTAACAAAGCAAAGCAAAGCAGGAGCAAAGACATCTCCCACAATCTGCACAGAAACAGCAAAATATACAATAGAAAATGTCACTAACACCCCATTCAGGCAGATGCACTTATTTTTTGTGAATGACAGGTTATTAAATGAAAAAATTTCGACCACCGGTACTTTGCTGCATGGCTGTTCCCCTAGTTGTCATTTCCACCCTAAGTGACCTTCTGCTTAATGCTGGGTGTTTCTGGTCTGTAGTCCTTCCTCTCCGAGACATTGCGTTTCACCTTGGCACTAACTGGAGACTCCTGATTCAAAGAAGGACTTGAGTGGGATTTCTTCAGTCCTGGCGCATCGTTCTCTCCTCCGCTCAGCAGCTCCTTCACCCCTTCTTTCAGTAGGCCAACATAAATCTCATAGCGATTTTTCTGGGAAATGAAAAGAAAGGCCCAAATCAGTCTGGAAGAAATTCTGCAGGAGCACTTGAGAGTCGACCTGAGTAACTTAATGCTTTCTGCTGGCCTTGAAAGCCAGGAGCCCAATATGTATGCGCACAGTGGTGCCTAATGTGGATATGAAAAACAGTGGCTAATGTAAATTAAACAAAGAGGATTTCAGGCAGACTGAGTCCTGGGGTGCTGTGTAATTAGAGGCACTCAGTTCTGCAGCACACAAATTCCAATGCTCTGCTGAGTGGTGGCTCCCGTTCCAAGTAACACCACCAAAAGGCCTGCTACCTTAGTCATGCTGAGACCTAAGCTGTGCTCACACATACTGAGATCCTGTGTGCTCAGGCAGGCATGGAGATAAAGTGCACTAAACTAAGGGACAACAAAAATCCTGCTCTGGTTGTCTACAGCTCTCCTGTGGTACCCTCCACTCCCACCAGCAGGTCCTGCTTTTCCTGTCCACGGCGGAGAAACCAAAGCAGGGTCTAAGTTCAGACTGTACCAGCGTGGCCACCACTAGGCCCTTGAGAGAATCTTCTAAAAGGCCAGACCTTGACAAAAAGGAGCAGATGAGAGGGCTATGACAGCAACATGGCATGTTGTCCTTCTAGGTCACTCACAGGGAATGATGAAGGTTGCTGTCTGTATTTTTCAACTAGAACAAGTTCCTTTCCTCTGGCCCACGCCCACTGCCTATTCCTGGTCTGCACTCTTCCCTCTCCAACAGGAAGATTTCGCTCTGTTTGCCACAATTGCATCCTTCACCAAGAAACAACTTGGCAAGGAAGAAAATGAGGGTACGGTAACGTAAGATCCCTGCAGGGTCTCAAGAAGAGATGTTGGGGCAGGAGGTCCTGAGAACAGAGCAATCCACTTCACGGGATTTATTTAATAACCTGCCCCTGATACATCCACTAAACATATGGTGCAGGCATTGTAATTACAGAGATACCAGTGTGCTGGGGGTCGGGGAAGGTGGATGTAAACATCCGTACTGATTGTTAATTTATATTTCAAAGTGGCAAAACATCAGCCAAACTATTATGCTCCTGAAAGAGGAAAAAGTATTATTTTTTTTTCTGTTTTCTAATAATATAATAAAGTTCTAGGAAAAACATTTATTTGAGGGCAGGAAGTCAAAAAACTTGGTAATCGCTTTGAAGTGTGGAATATAAAGAGGGGGAAAAAAGAAGAGAACGTGACTGGCTTTTGAGAGTCCTTTGCATAAACAAACCCTCATAGAGGAGAATCATAACAGAATCCACCTACAAATTAAATAAATAAGCATTCCTATGACTTCCATATCTGGAGCTGCAACTCCACAATGTGAGAGACAAACACATGAAGCAGGTAAGATGTGTCATTTAATAAAAATGCAAGTGGAGCAACAGCAAGAAGAACCCTGATGATGATGCACTGAGCTGATGGATGATTCATCACAAAATGAACCAGACACTTCTGCAAAAGGCCAGCCAGTGCTCTTAGCTTGGGAACAGCATCATAGCATAAAATGGAGAGGGGGACTTTACTGCCATATGGATTTCTGCTTTATACTGGTCCAGTAAACATCACCAGAGTCTCAAGACTTGGCAACCAGAATGGAAATCTAGGACCTACATGTGTGCAAATGGCCATTTTTCCCTGGCCTTTGTGAGCCCTTGATTTCTATTACAATTAATCAGTGCATTTCTACTTTGATTTCAAGCACAACAAACTTGGTCTTCCAATGACCTGACATTTGAAGTTAGGTAAAAGCTGGTGGGAATTTTGCCTTCAAAGAAACTAATTTGGAAATTTCTGTCAAGAAGTAAAACCACAGAAGTTGAAACCATTCAAAAGCTTCTGCAACATTACCTCTGAAGAATGAATGCATACATTAAAGAAGGATGAGGTAGCCGTGCATCAGTATTCTGGCTTCGCCTCTCACCTGACAGCAGTCAGAAGATCTTTCTCTAACTATAAATTTTCTGCAACGACCAACAAATTTTTTTACAGTCTGATGCAGTACTTCCTCAGAGAGCAGGCAATGAGAACTGTTCCTTCCCTGGTGCGTATAAGCAAAGACACCATCAAAAAGAAATGCTACTGGCTGCATACCTGAACAAGGACCTCCTGGTTCACCTCCTCTCCAACTCATTTGTCTTTCATCAGGAACAAGAATGAAGGGATCACCAGTGTGTGAACAGAAAGGAATTGTAAGGAACTACAGAAAGGGAAAATGGCTTCTTCCTTTGTAATGATACTGTGCTGCTACCACCTTAGGGACTCACAGGCTCTTTTGGTGTGTTTCTCAAAATGTATCAGCACAGCCCTTTGTACACAGACACCAGGTTTGGCCTGCAGTCTCAGTCTGAAAGAGACAGTTACAAAATCTACCTCACCTGCCTGTTGCCTTTTTCATTTAACCCCATGCAGCAAGCTCTCTCACCACCTCCATCCAACCCTGACAAGACATTGTTCTAAAGGCAAGGTTTCCACTCACAAAGTTTCCATTCACAATTTTCAGATAGCTCAACATTTAGGTTTGGTTTGGGTTTTTTTACTGACTCACAGAATAACAGAATAAACTGAGTTGGAAGGGGTCCACAGGGATCATCCAGTCCAATTCCTGGCCCTGCACACCACCATCCCCAAGAGTCACACCATGTGCCTGAGAGCATTGTCCAAACGCTTCTTGAACTGTCAGGCTGGTGCTGTGACCACTTCCCTGGGGAGCCTGTTCCAGTGCCCAGTCACCCTCTCGGGGAAAAACCTTTTCTAATACCCAGCCTAAACCTCCCCCGACACAACTTCAGGCCATTCCCATGGGTCATCACAGACAGATCAGTGCCTGCCCCTCCTCTTCTCCTCACAAGAAAGTTGTAGACTGCAATGAGCTCTCCTTTCAGTCTCCTCAAGGCTGAACAACCATGGGACCTCAGCTGCTCCTCATCTGGCTTGCCTTTAAGGCCCTTCGCAATCTTCACTGCCCTCCTTCAGAAGCTTTCGGGCTCTATATCTTTCTTATACTGAGGGGCCCAGAACTGCCCCCAGCCCTCGAGGTGAGGCTGCCCCAGTGCAGAGCAGAGCAGGACAATCCCCTCCCTTGCCCAGCTGGCGGTGCTGTGCCTGATGTTCCCCAGCTCACGCTTGGCCCTCCTGGCTGCCAGGGGACTGCTGGCTCATGTTCAACTTGCCCTTGACCAGGTCCCTTTCCATGGCACTGCTCTCCATTGTCTCATTCCCAGGCTGTCCATACGCGCCAGGTTGCCCCATTCCAGATGCAGTATCCAGCACTTCCCCTTGTTAAACTTCATATAGGTGGTGATTTCCCAGCCCTGTAACTCGAGAAGGTCTCGCTGCAGGGCCTCCTTGCCTTCAAGGGAGTCAACAGCTTCTCCCAGTTCTGTATCATCTGCAAACTTGCTTAGTATCCCTTCCAGTCCTGTGTCCAAGTCATTTATGAAGTTCTTGAACAGCACAGTGCTAAGGATGGAGCCCTGAGGAACCCCACCAGTGACAGGTCACCAGTCTCATGTCACCCCATTCACTGTAACCCTTTTGTGCCCAACCCATGAGGCAGCTGCTCACCCACCACACGATGTGTTTATCCAGCTGTAGGCTGGACATTTTCTCCAGAAGGATCCTGGGAGAGACAGAACTGAAAGCTTTATGAAATCAAAAAATATAGCATTAACTGGCTTCCCCTGATCAGCTAAGTGGGTTACCCTGTCATAAAAGGAAATCAGGTTGCACAAACAGGACTGTCCTCTCATGAAGCTGTGCTGGCTGTGACGATGGCTGCAGTGTCCTCCAGGTGTTTTTCAATACTCCTAGAATAATTTTCTCTGTAACTTTACCAGGCACTGAAGGGAGATTGACAGACATGTAGTTTCCAGTGTCATCCTTTTTGCCCTTCTTGAAAACTGGGAAAACACTAGGCAGTTTCCAGACAACTGGGATCTCTTCAGACTGTTCAAATATCACTGAGAGAAGTTTTGCGATGACATCAGCCAGCTCTTTGAGGATTCTTGGATTAATCTCATTAGGCCCCATGTATTTGTAGGGATCCAGCTGGAGCAGCTGATCCCACACAACTTCAAGGTTAACTGGGACCTGATCATTCTCGCAGTCTTGGTACTCCACCTCAGGGCACTGACACCCCCCTGGTCTGTCATCCATGTTGAAGACAGAGGCAAAGACTGCACTAAACATCTCTGCCTTGTCCATGTCCCTGTTGGTGAGACGACCATCCTCGTCCTGTAACAAGCTGATGGTATTTCTACACTGCCTTTTGCTATTCATATATTTTTAAAAACTCTTTTATTGTCCCCCACAGTTCTGGCCAGCTGCAACTCCAGTTGAGATTTGGCCACGTGATTTTCTTGCTACAGCAGTGAGCAGCATCTCTGTATTCCTCCCATGTCACCTGACCTTGCTTCCACTCAGCATACACCTTCCTTTTGTTGCCTTAGCTCCAGAAGAAGATCCCAGTTAGCCTTCTGCCTCGTCTGTTTGACTTCTAGCATTTCGGAACTGCCCCCTCTCAGGACCCTTGGAATGGTGTCTTGATAGTTCAACATGGCCTGTGAAATCTGTGCTGAATGTGAAGGTAACACAGCATTGCACACCAGCACTCTGAATTACCATTTCTCCACATAACTGAAGTTGTTGCCACAATGTGCCTGCTTAGATAAGCATTCCTGCAGAGCTGATCACTTCTCTGAACTGCACAGCTCAAATGCTGTTTGAGACTCTCACTAGTGAAGATGACACCTTTTGTTTCCTGGTTCTGATTTGTACTGAGGTACCTGAGGAATATCTCAAAAGATCACCACGATAAAACTGACAGGAAACAGAAAAAAAACCCCACAACAATCTACTCCCCCATCAATCTTCCTAAAAGCATCTAATACTCCAGCCTACATTTCATCCTAACTCACCAAGCTTCTAAAAGTGATAGAAAATAAACTTTATGTCAAGATCCCAAAGCTAAGAAACTCCTTGATCTTCCAAGTTTTACAAGATCCCCTCCAGAGAGAAAGTGTGTGGCTTACTCTGTACATCTGAGTGCTCTGTTCAAAACTGACATTGTGCCATCAATCACAACGCTTTGATCTCGATTGTTCAGCCAAACCACCTCATTGTCAACCTCCTAATCCACTTCATCAGCTTGTCTACAAGGACATCAGAGGAGACAATGTCAGAATTCTTGTCAAAGTGAAGAACAAACAACATCCACTGCTCTCCCCTCATCCATCACACCAAACATCTTATCATAAAAGACTATCATGTTGGTCAGGTTTTGATTCCTCCTTCATAAAGCCATGCTGATTGACTTTGCTATGGAAAAGTGAAACTCAACACAGTGGTTACAACCTTCTGCAAAAGCAAAAGTATGCAATGAGTTAAGTCCAGGAGTAAAAAGAGTCCCACTAACAGAAACTGATAGCACGGGGCAGAAGGCTTACTTCAGTTCTGGAGGTTTTTGTTGTGTTGCCTCCAGCACCAGCTCTGGAGGTCTCATCTGTCTTATCTGCTCTTCCTCTTTTTCAGACTACATATTTTCCTTGCCAGGCAGTGACTATTTAGAATAGGATCCTTTCAGACCCAAGGCAACATTGACTCGCAGTCCTGGGGGGAAAAGCTCAAAGGTGTAGTCATAACAAATACCAGACATCTGCTGGCTTGCTGATTCATTCCCACATAGTCCTACTATGTGGCAGACACCATTATGGATAAAAGCTGATGTCAGATACTCAAAACAATCTCCTAATGCATCTGCCTAAGTTGCACCACTCAGTCCTGTGATCTTTAATTCTATTCTTTTCCTTCTCATCCTGACACCCATCTCAGTGGTATACAACACAAATGGCTCTGATGAGGCAGGCATGCCTATGACAATAATTTTAGCCTATCAGTTCCTTCAGAACCTACCAGTGGAAGACAATTACCATGATCGGTATTACTGCAGAATGCAATCATTCTCTAGAGACTGAGGTTCCAATACACTAGGCAACAGTTTTACAACACGAGACAATTTCGTGCATTAAGATCTTATAAACTCTTCAAACAGATACATCAGGAAGGACAGGGGTCTCGTTTCTATCCTTCATGTTACAGACTAGGAGCTGAATTCACAGCTAAGGAAGTTCCCATCAGAAAGAAGAGCCACATCCCAGCTTCTGTGACTGCTGTGACTTTTCTGTCTAGTAAGAACACGCTCCTTAGGGAAGTAAGGTGAAAAATGGAGAACTTCAGGACTGTACCCCAAACATAAGACCATCCACACTCAAGAAGTAAAAGTAATAATGTTTCCCTTACATACCTCAAACTCCAGATAGTGGTCCTTCAGTTTGTAATCATCTACTTCCTTGCCTTTGAGTTTCTTGTCAGGAGGATAGGAGCGATGCTCAGCAAGCTCAGTGGAAATCTGCTTCAGCTTAGCTTCATGGGACTTCAGCTGTTCATCCTTCAGAAACATATTAGGTACTTAAGTAACAGAATCTAAAATATCCAATAAGCAAAGAAAAATAGAGAAGTTCCTGTACAGTAATACCTCATAGCTTCTTGTTCTTATACTGCCAAGGTCTGCTATCCCAGAGCTCTGTCACCAACAGCTCTCTCAAAGGCACTCAAAGTGGCCAAGCTTGCAGAAAAAACTCAGCAGCTAGCAGATGCCACTGGGAAGGAGAGCAAACCTGTCATCCCTCGCCTTGCTGTGAGCAACGGAAGCAGCTTGCTGCTGAGCATTACTGACAACATGACACTTTTGCTCTAATAAATTTTTTGGTAAATTAATTAAGACTGTTGTGTATGCAGACAAACCAAGGGCAGAATGAGACAGGCAAAGACCCTGCCTCAGGTCTTTGCAATGTAAAAGGGGTTCCTTCCAGGATAGAAAAGACATGGAGTCAGTGCCCCTCCTTCTATTTCTGCACGGCCAAAAGATCTCTGGTGTGTGGTTTCTATTTGTTTACAAATTATTCTATTTGAATACAGTGCATTCAGAAGAGGAAGGGCTGTGTCCAGTCCCCAAAAGGTATCTCATTTTGCTAAGCTGCTACCAGCTTTTATCCCACTGTGCAATTGGAGAAAGTGAGGCGCTGCTACTCCCACTTTCTAGGCTATTTCCTTTATCATAATCTCAGGCCCACTCACTTCCTTCAGTCCATCTGTCAGCTAACCTTCCCTCATCTCAGAAGGTTTCCATCTCCTGCAGGATGGCCTTCTGTCCATTTTTTGGCTTGGATCTGAAAATACGTTTGAATTAGGTAAGTCCAAAATAGACACATAATCATGCAGATATTGGTGAATTAGCCAAGAGGTAGTACCCACGTCAGCTCCTGGGTAGGCACCTCGCCTCAGAGGAGGGAACAGCTGCCAGTGTTGTCCGTCACTGGTATGGCTCTGAGTGCAGCCCACAGCTTCAAACCTAGCTCAGACAAGCCTGCACTGCACTGAGTCACACTGGGGACTGAGCCTCTTGGCTCACTGAGCTGGAGCTGTGGAAAACAGCAGAAAGGGGGAAAACTTCTACAGATGATGATAGCTAAGCCCCAGCTAATCTTGTGTTTCAACTCTTTTGCAGGAGAACTGAAGAAAGAAAACACGTGGGATAATTTGCCTCCGCCTAAACACGGTAGGGCTGAAACCACTTGCTACCGATTGCCAAAAATTCTTGTTGCTGTTAGTTACTACCCTAGATGTGCATGCTCTCTCATTAGTGCCCAATCATTCTATACATTGTACTGATTCCCTGGTCCCAAGGACATCCTGTGGTAGTAGTTCTGCAGCCTGATGACAGGAGGTCTTTCAGCAGCTCTTAATACAGCACTTGTCATTTCCAGGGCACCAGCTTTGGAGCTTTTGTATGTGCTGCGCATTCTCAGAAAAAAAAGAAAAAACCAACACCCTAGTAGATCTTTTCTAGACTGGCTGTTCCTTTATATATAGCTTTGTCACATCCCTCTTTGGTTGGACTAACCAAGATCAGATACTGCTCTGCTTTTGAAAGAAAACCTGGTACAATGATCTTGCACAACCTGTCATCATGTCCAACCTCTCTCCTCACCCGTGTTAGGTCCTCACTGCACCTTGACTTCTGGCTGACCAGGAACAGACCCTTTGACAAAGTAGTGTCCATCGTGATTCATCCCACAAAATCCTAAACAGCACCCACAGGGATTTGACAATTTGTATTTTTTTTGTCTGCCAAATGAGAAACAGCCTGCTGGCAGCTTTTCCACACTGACAGATGAAAGCAGACATGTTTCTGCTTGCCTTTGAATTTATCTGCTTTGAACACTTAACATTCTTCTGCCTGTCTAAAACAGCTTATCTTATTCCACTTTTCGTGTCTCTCCTTCTTCAAGATACAAACCGCAGGGCTGTGCTCTATCCTTTTCCTTCCCAGATTAAATGGAAACAATGAGACTAGGAAACAACGTGCTAAATGGAACAATCACATGGAACAACAGTGAGTAAAAAAGCTTCCTTTGCTGACTGGGGGTAAATTATGGAAGCCCTATACTGTATTTTTAAAAAGGTATGCATAAGCAAAAGGTAAAACCACAAGGATGAGACAAGTTACTATTATTCTTTACATAACACGCTTTAAACTTTAACCCAGAACAGAAGATGGTAAGTCGGTCACCACATTGTAAGAAGAAAGGCTACTGTCATGGAGAGAGAAAAAGCAGGGGCAACCTAAAAAAACCCACACCCTTAGAGAAACACAGATTTTGAGACAGTGGTTTCTAAGGACAGTTAGCTATCTACAGTAAGCTATGAATACAGTAAAAAAAATCCCAACAAATGCATTTAAGAAGAAATCCAGCATGGGCAGATCACCTTAAAAGCTACAGGAGGATACTCATGAAGTACAACCTCTGTCACTCTGTCAACCTGATCAATGCCATCAGTATCATGTTCCTGCCAGTGCAGGAGGAATTCCAGGCAGGCATTGCATCTCCCACAGTACAAAAAGCTACGGGCACAAGCATCTGACACAGCCAGTCTGGGACAAGCAGAAATATGTGAGTTTCTGCAAGAAGTAGTAGAGCTGTGAAACTCCCTGCCACAGGACGCTAAAAGCTTGTGTGATCACAAGGGAGACCAAACACATTCACATAAGACACAGTTTATAAATATATATTACACAGGAAATCCCTGAGCTGATAAATGGAGTCTGGAAAATCTAATGGGAGAAATATAATTGATGCTTGTCTGCTGCATCAGCTTTCACCTTTTATCAACTCAGTAAGCCAAAGACCAGGAGTATGTCTACTTCTTCTGAAATGAGTGGCTTTCATAAACACTCAAATTCAAAAAAACCCCATTAATCAGTATTTGAAATGTCCTCTGCAGGGCCATAAGCACAAGAGGAAAATTCTTTATCTGGTACTATTTTCTTAAAAAATATAAACCAATTGTATTTGAGTCTGTTCCTTCTCTCCCCCCACTTCAAATCTTGCATGAGGAAATGAGCAGAAATTTACTATGCAAGTCTTCTCCTCCTAGAACTGCTAATGGCAACAGCTATGAAACAGTGACAAGGACCACCACCCAGTCTCCAGCCAGAAAGAGAAATCATCATCACCTACCCTCTATATAAAAAAGTCTGACCTGAGATAGCTTTGTCGTGGTGGCTGGCAGGAGTGGGCGACTGAACTTCTTCTGAGAGCCAATTGCCGCTGGGAATGGTGGTGCAGAGAAGACAGCAGCCACACAGTTAATCTTGTTGATCCAGGTCTGCATTTCTTCTTGGCTCCTGGAGAAGAAACATGTATTAAGCACCTGTTCACTCAGCGTCTTCTACTTCTTTCTGCCCCTTCTACAGCATTTTAAAAGTGAGAATAACCAAAAGTCATTCTGGTTAGACCCTAGACTGGACAAGTCTTAGGGTCTGCTCCATCTTCCTGCCTATGTTTGCTAGCAGTTAATGCTAAGTAACTCAGTCACAGGCTGGCTTGTGGTTAGGTCCACACCTCACCCTAGCAGACATCTTCTCCTAATCCAATACCAATAACACAGGTGACAGAGCCAACCAGTGCCCTGATTCAGACATATGTCCTAAGGTCTCAGTTGTGCTGGTTACCACAGATCTCTAGGAGGTTTCACATGGATCTCAGTAGAAAAGAGCTCAGAAGAAAAAGGCAGGTCGTCTGTTCTGTCTGGATATCACAGCATGAAAAACTTAATCAAATCATTCTTGTATTAAGTAGTAACTTTGTTTCTAACCACAGCTTATCTTCTAGAAAGACATCCGGCTAGGACCTGATGACATCAGGAGACAGATAATCCAAGACTGCCTTTGGTCATTTGCTTCAATGATTAATCACCCTGACTGTTATAAGTTTGTGCCTTGTTTCCAAATTGAATTTTCTGGAGCTTCAGCTTCTAGCTGCTGCATCTTGTTATGCCTCTCTCAGCTAGATTAAAAAGCCTCTTAAAACCTGATGTTTCTTTCTCATGCACTACTTGTGCACTCTAATCACATCACTACTTAATCTTATTTCTGATCAAATAAATAGATTGAATCTTTTAAGCCTCTGCTTTAACTTGTCCAGGCAGGAATTCACCCCTCCTTCAGCACTGCTTTCTTTCAATTTTTAATAGCATGAGGAGAGCACTTACTGGGCTTGGAAAAGCAGGACTCTCCAATCTGCTGTTTTAAGCTTGAGGACATTGGGTTTCTTCTCATAGTCTGTTGCCTTGGATGCCAGCGCATGGTGCACACTAACCGCATTCTTCAGATCATCCTCCGACAAAGCCTTTTCTGGCTTATATTCATCCTGCAGGAGATAGCAGGAGGAAAATGGCATTTTATTTCTGCATGTGATACTCCTTTTTCCTTAGCCTAGGGAAAAACCTTGTTCCACAGTTCAGAAATAGTAATAAAGTGTATGAACTGAGTGCAACCTAACTTGTGCACTTGCAGTTTCCACTACCTTTAACATGTTTCCCTTTCTTTTTCCTTCTCTGTTTTGATGTCATTCCAGGGGAGAGAAGTAGTTCCACTACCTGCTTGACAGGAAGAGATGTAAGAAGGAAATATTTGACTATGACAACAGCTGTGGATTATTTGTCTTCATTTCAAGAATCTGTCATAATCAGCTCCCCGCCTCCACTGCTTAGCTACTTGGGTTCTCAGCCTCTGCTGCCTGATTTTAATTTTTCTCAACCAACTATCTTTGTATGTGCTCCTAGGCAAGCCCTCAGACACTGTAGGAGCCTCCTTACCAGTGTCCACAAAGCAAATTACAGCAAACTCCCTTAAATCTCTCTGATGAGGGTCTACAAATGGCAAGCACAGCTCACTCTGGGTTTCTGACACAATAACAGTACCACTCCTAACACCAGATGACAAAAACAGGGAGTCAAACTACTCTTGTGTTGCAAGCATCAGCCTGGAAGCAGTCTTTGATCTCATGAGTGACAGAAGCTGGACAAGGGCATAATGTAGCCACAAGTTCTATTCAGAGCCCACATGACTATAAATGGCTTGGGAAAGCCAGGAGCTTTTTGAAAGAAAAGTGATTTGCCAGCAAGGCTGCATCCCTTTGTTTCTGAAGGGCAGGCCAAAGCAGTCTGTAACTGACTCCATTTCTCTCCCTTAGTGCATCACAGAAAACAGTCTCACCTGGAACATGCACCGACTGTGACGGCTGCAAAGCAGTGAAGTAACTCCCTGCAGGCATGATAACTATTGATCCTGCACTTGAACACAATTCACCAGATGAGGTTTAGCAGGAAACACAGTGCAGGATGCAGAGCATGTGTGGCGATAGCACTAGCTTCAGCATCCAGGGAGGCACCCACCCGAGAGAAGAGCTGGTTAATGTGCATGAATACATTTACAGAACTTCTCTGGCAGCACACCAAACAGGATTGCAGCCAGAGGAATCTACACCGCTGCCAAAGGTATCTGAGCTTTCAGCCAGGCTGGGCTGGGCTCTCCAGGTTGAGTTTCAGTGGATGGGGGAGTCACCACCTTCACCTGGAGCCAGGCACGGGCACAACCCACCACAGGTCTGGCAGGCCCAGCAGAAAGGCAGAGCATTACTGCACAGGTGACCAAAGGGCAGCCTTCAACCTAAAGATCTGCAACATAAGGGCTTTTCAAGGGCTGACAGTGAGTGAAGCCAAATGTCCTTCGTCTCTCATATTTGAGACTCAGGAAGATTTGGAGGCATCTGTCTATCTTGAAGGATTTTGCCTATGCCCACTTAGGGCATCCTTTAAACCTTTGTCAAGGAAGTCTGGCACAGCCCATCTTGAAGATGGAGGAGGCAAGGCCTCAGGTCAAGCCCCTTCCTTTAAGGGTTCACAAGCTGATTTATTTGGTGGTAGTTTCAGGGGAAATGACTGGCTCCATTGTCCATGAAGACTGGGAAAACCTCACAGCCAGGAAGTGAACAAAAACCTCAGGCCTCAGAAACACGATATTCTGTCTTTCCTCGTATTAGTGCCTAGAGACAGTGTCAGCTGTCTACACCTAGCTTGTTGCCTCCTACCTTCCTCTGTGAGTTGCATCCAATGTCCACAACCTGCTCTGGTGTCTAAACCCGTTTCAGAAAACGTCCACATTTGGGCAGCCCCAGAAGCAGTCCTGGCTGAGAACCCCTTCTTTCCAACAGAAAGCATTCATGGTAATCCTTGCTAATCCCACCAGATCAGTTGGCTGCAATCTACCTTGACAGCTGGGGCTCTGCCAGCTTCTCCAAAGGCACTGATCAGCATACCGGAAATGTCTCCACGTAGTTTGCCAGCCTCAGAGAAAGCTGTAAGGACGTGAATGTGCTGCCAAAATTCCTTCTCCAAGGCCTTAAAACTCTTTTTGACTGGTAGGGAATGCTAGGGGAGTAGGAACATCCATTTTCGCCTAAGCCATCAAGGACAGCATGTGCTATGATGTGCTGGTGTCAGCATGCAGGCTGAGCTGAAACGGAAGGCACTTCTCTAAAGTTAGACCTAGACAGTGGCAAGAAATGTATCTGGAGCCAGAAAGGAACTGTGACCTGTCTGTCAACTAAAGGCTGATGCGACTGCTGCACACAATGCAATGGCATGCTGAATTCATCCTTCTCAAACTCCTGGAGAATGACTTTCCCACATCCTGCTGACCCAGAGTCAGCACATTTCCAAGTAAGTTTTTGGTAAACCAGAGAATGACATTTGTCTTTTCTTATCAGCCAATGTACCATGGATGGCTATCTCCACTCAGATGCATGTGACGGCTGCAAAATTCTCTTTCAGAAAGTCTTATCACCAAACACTTTACATCAGTCTTGCCTTTCTCTATTTTTTTTTTTTTTAATTTTTAATAGAGGACATTTGAGAAAATTTATATAAAAATACCCAAAGCCTGCAAGATTATAAAGTGCCACATCAAAGAGCAAAGATGTTGCGAACCTCACAGAGGAGTCCGAACAAAACACGAAGGTTCATGTCCTGCACTGCTTGCCCAGAAGCAATTTCTAGCAAGGAAGCGAGGTCAGCCTTACGTCCTCTCCTTATAAGCTTCTCCTGTGTATGCACATCACATCCCGTGTCAGTCTAGTGAACAGACATTCTGTCAAGCTCCTACTTTGCAATTTCCTCTTGCTATGAACAGAGGGCAGGAAATTAACCTTGGCCTGAGGATGCCCAGAGACACAGCCAACATCCCAAACATGTCAAACTTCTTATTTTATATAATACTGTGCAGGCATGTTTAGGTGGCTAATTGTGAATGTCTCCACTGAGCCCCTCCGGTGCTCTCTGTGCTCACTAATTCAGAAACCATCTCTCTTAAATCACTCATTTAAGAACAAAACAATATGCAGTACAGGAATTAGCACTGGAATAATTCCAATGGAAAAAAAAAATGTGGGCAGGGAGACAAGACTACCCAGAAAAACTCCTCAGGAAATGTCAAGTGACCACCATTTACAAAACGCTCTCATACATGGACTTTGACAGCAAAACAAGGAGAACAGGAATACAAACAGAGTGAGAGCAGAATTGGGATGACACTGCCCACTGGGGGAATCACAGCTGCTACGAACAATTAATATTTATATTACAGTAGTGTCTTGAGGGAATAGCTGAGTTACAGATGAACACAGAAAGCAATACTGCAGAGGTCTGTACATGTGTTTGTGTGTAGACAGCACCTGTACAGTGAGATTTTGCTCTATCCTGCTTGAATAGCACTCAGTGCAATGAAACCACCATCACAGATGTCATCTCCACAGATATATAGAGAATGAGAGAAAGAGGAAAAATGTGTGTGCATGTGAATGCTCCTCCCCGCCCTACAGCATTCTATAATCAGGAGAGAAGGTGAACTGAGACAAGGCAATCCTTTGACTAAAACTATTGCCAGAACCATGCACTTCTGCAAAGAAATTGAGCTGTTCTAAAATGCATCAGTACTTCCTGAAATTAGGATAATTTCAGTCCCTAGTCCTTCAGTACAGAAGGAAATAGCAGCTCAGCAACCTTTGCAATAACTACTTGGCCTAGCTGTGTACTTTTAAACTCTGGCAGCTTCACCTTCTATGATACTACATCTCTAACAGAGTAAAGTTCATTTGAGTGTTGAAGGAAAGCCCTGTTGGACCTTCTGAAGCTGAAGGGAAATCACAGACTTTCTCACAGCGGCAGCGTGTGGCTGAGCAGGGGCCAGAGACACCCTGGGGAGGCTCACAGCTGTCCCATCACTCTTGGAATGAGTTACTTCCCATCACACCCTTTTGTCAACCCCTCACAGCACTAAAGCAAAAGCCTTGCTTGCTTCTCAGTGTGCTACAGTAAGATGGCTTCAAAGCAAATGGGAGAATGCAGTTTTGCAGAGTACTTGCCCTGTAATCACTGAACTCAAGTGCTCTGACAAGTGCAAACTACACAAATAACAAACAAGTAAGAACAAGAACTCCAAAAATGCATTTTATTCTGCAAAGATTCAGTCATATGTGAAATTACTCCCTGCTCCTGAAAGCATGGAGGGTAGGAAGGGCGAGGGCAGCGTTCTATTTGCATGCTACATCAGCATCTCTACATTTTATTAAACAGAAAGCATTTTAAACTAATATGCCAGCAATAGTCATAAAAATATTTAATTGAGGTGCTAAAATAGACAGTATCCTCAGTTCTTTCCCTTGAATATCAAATAAGAAATTATTGTAGTACAAACAAGGAGCCTTGGTATTTCTCAGAGAACCATGCAGTCTTTTCAGGTGAACATTAAAGATTACCTACTTCAGAAACTGAAGCAGATGAATCCACTTCAGTCAGAAAAGGGCAAGTACAAGCCTGCCATGAAGGCATTTTAGCAAAACCTGAACTTCCTCCCAGGAAAAGGACTTGGATTCAGCAGACTTGGTTCTAGGCTCTTGCACTGGCTCTGAGCATATCACATCCAACTTTCAGCCCAAATCATCTATCCTGACTGCAGATTGTTTTGTCTGTTGCAGGATTTCAGCCCCCTCAAAATGGTGCTGCACCCTGAGCATTCACCTTGTAAACCTCATGCTATAATAATTTGATCCAATCACTCTTTCTTCTCAAGAGACTATTCAGGTTGGCTCCAATGAAACCAACAACTTCAGAAAGCCACAGCAGCGGAGGAGGAAACAGCAGTATGTACTTGCGCTCCTGAGTTACAAAACAGAGTGGAAACGTAAAACAGCTTTCAAAGAAGCATATTTCTGCAATACAGGGCAGTCTGGACAAGCAGCATCTATTCCATGAATATTTCAACTATATTGGAGGACAAAAAGCCTTGACAACCTACTTAGCTGCTGCCATTTATTTGATTTTGACAGTTCTCACTCATATGTTGCATTTTATGTTCTAACAGTATAGTTAAAAATGTACTATAATATATTTAAGCTTGCAACAAAAGGCTTGAAGGGTTTCATCTGACTTTTTTTTTTTAGACATCTTGCTGTCAGGAAGCACATTTTGTTAGAAATCAGTCTTTTCTGGCTTTGTGGAAAAAAAGTATCCTTTTATCCTTCAATTTTGCAAAGGAACAGAAGCTGCAGATTCCTACCAAGGCCAAGCTGTTGTTCAACTGTTTTGCAGCTGGTCTTGCAGGCACTGCAGAAAAGTACACTATGAAAAGGTGGGAAAGGAGGACAACCTTACAGAAGGGGAAGTTATACGCATGAAACGCAAAGTTAAAAGCAGCCTAGAGGAATGTGAGCACGACACAGAGAGGTGACACTGTCTTTGCTGGTGAAGCTGGCTATTTTTTTCAGCCGTGTGAGACAGCAATGGCATACACTGGAACTTACAGGGTGTACATAGATGGGGACAGTGGAACTGAACTTGAAATTGTGAAAAGGGAGAGGGTGTCAATGAAAGGATTCATGCCTGAATGTGTGTGTTAATAGGGTGGGGGGTAGGGAGATCAGCCATGCTGTGCATCAGAGGGAAAGGAGCCTGGAGGTGGGCTGAGAGAGTGGAGAGGATGCATGCTGCTTTATCCCTCTTTAATTAGTTTTCAAAAGACAGTGATTTCCCCTACCTTCTGCAAGTACAGGACCGTTCCCTTCAGCACAGCATAAAAGGTTTTCCAGCCTCGTTTTCCCCGGGGAGCTGGAAAGAAAACAAATGAAAACCTATTTAACTCAGATCCGTTTTTACACTTTGTCTAGGCTACAGGAGAGCTACATTAGCCCTGTGTTAAACCTCCTTCGTACTATCTTTTTCAAAGGACAATGCAACTTAGCACAGTGCCTGCACATACCTGCTGTGAGAGAGAGTAATACAACAACCCTGATGACAGCCCTGAACTGGATCAGAAACGAACAGCAGCAATGCAGAAAGCATTGGCCACAGAGATCCAGCCTTTGTGCTTTTGCAGATAGGGAGACACTGCCCCTACACAACTACATCTGAGCTCTGCACCATGGCAGTTTTCAGAAAGAAACAGTCTTTCTACCTGCCACAGCAGGCTGGCAGGCACTGCTCAGGACCCGTAAGATACTACTCAGAAAGCAGTGTCTCTCCAGAGCATCCTTCCCCTTTACCGCTGCTGCGCACCCAAGCTGGCATTGAGAAAGAAGGAGGGTGCCAAACAAAATCATAGGAAAAATACCCAATCCCACAAGAAAGCTGAAGTCAGTTAGAGATTGAAGAGCGTAACAGAGACAACATATCTAGCCCATAAATTCCTAGAGACAAGCAGTGGGGGCAAAAAGAGTAAATTCAGCATGAAGGCTGAAGGATCCAGTCCGAAATTCACGTGTGACAGAGGGAGAGAAGTAGGCACGGACTGTATGGTCACAGTGCCAGAGACCAGAAGCCCACGTCTAAGCTCACTCCCCACCAAGCACACACCGCTGACCAGCACCCATGTATGTGTATCACTGACTCTATACTGAAATTAATAACCCGTGCCCAACTAAAGCGTGACACTCAGAAAGGCATCCCATTCTGATCTGAAGACAGAAAGCAAAGAGGGTACAAGTCCCTTGTGCCAAAGGTTAATCATTCTCATCTCGCATAACAGGCCTTATTTCTAATCGGTATTTGTTCAGTTCAGCTTCCAGGCATTGGCTCCTGTTACACCCTTCTCCTTTAAGTGCCTGAGTGCTTCAGCCCCCAGAACTAGGTTCCTGAGAAAATACAGATGAGCATTCTAGCACATCACTTCATTAGAAATGCCACACAAGCTAATCTTTGCCCTGCAAAAACTCCATTAAGAAATGAAATATGGAAAGGTCTAACTAGCTTAAAAAAGAAAAAAAAAGTTTTGTTTATTTGTGCCTGGAAAGTCAGAATGGAACTTTTTTGAGAACTGCCTGACAATAAGACAGACCTCTAAATTGTACAGGAACTTCTGAAAACATGGCCCGAATTACATTACTCATAAAAGAGTTTTCCCCAAAATTGCAGTGTGCTGAATAATGAGCAATTCTGGTATTTATAATTAAAGAAATAATTTCATAAAGGCAACTAGATACAATTACTTATTAAGGCTGAATAAGAAGATGTTTAATAAAGACAAATCTATTTAGAGTACCCAGTCATCACAAAGAAATAGGTCAGCTTGATTTTGACACCTCTGTCTGGATCCAGTTGTCCAGCTGTCAGGTTCCATCTTGAAAATACTGGCCTCCAATTGTACCTTCTACAATAGACTAGCAAAACGTGAACACCAGAGAGCTTAGCCCAGCTAGGAGAGACTGGCTGTTACTGGAAACCCATCATGAAGCCAGACTTTGTCTTTGGGATTTAGCCCAACAATGTGAACCACGAATCATCAACAATGACTGGGGAAAACGCAGATGCTCCGACTAACCTCAGCTTTTTCCAAGATCTGTAGACAACAAATGAAGGTATCCAAACAACAAAACACACACACAGGTGCATCAGAGGCCCTTGATAATTAGTGCGTCACAAACAGAAGTAGGACAAGAAGGGAAGAAGATAATTAAAGTAAGTAAGAGACGCAGCAGGATACTTACAAGAAAGAAGCAGTGTGGAACTGCATAGTAAAAACCAGGCTGGCTCCAAAAGCTGCTCCCCTTCATTGGATACGCGACCCAAGGCTGGGAAAGTAGGGAAGGGAACAGTTACAGCAACTTCCAAATAGAGGTGAAGAACAGCCTTTCTTTAAAGACAGACCCAGAGCGTGGGGAGATTTGGAACAATCTGGTGTCACATAAGGAAAAGGAGAATTATCAAATTACTGCAGAACAGCTACTGTAATTCACTTGAAATTGCATTCTATTCTGCAAACCACTATATTAATTTTCTTTTAGCACAAAAAAATTTGCATTGCTTTGCTGTATCACATTACTTCTTATACTCATGCATTAGAGCTGCTGCAAATCGGACTGCGCATTGTAAATTCTGGCCTAACAGTGAGAGTGTGATAATCCAGTTGCTGCGTTGCCTGTTATTGCTGCTATTTCCCCTAATGAAGCAGCACTATTCGCCTTGAGAAGCACACGTGCTCATTGGTAAATGGCATTGCGAAGACATTACAAGAAAATAACACATTAGGATTGAAATATTACTCACTTTTCTTTCCATCCATATCTGCATGGATTTTCCGAGCCAGAAATCCAGTTTTATACACAGCAGCATTGGGGTCATGAGGGATGTCCAGGAATGGGTTATTTGAGTTGCCAATTCGACTGACAGCCTTTGTCTGGCTCCCATTATCCTTTTCATCTGTACCATCCGAGTGAGATTTTTTTTTCTCTTCTTCATCCCTTAAAAAGCAGTAAAAATCATGCATGAATGATGGACTGACCAGCAAAGTTCCATTTCAGTAATTTTTGAACACTCCTTGTCAAAACATACCTCTCTCTTTATAGGGGGCCATAATTATGGAGAAACCTAGAAATATACCAAAACATAGACATATGATAGCAAAGTTTCAGTTCACCTACTTCATCAGCACAAGACACAGATTTTCAATAAAGCCCAAGTTGCTATGACTGTCTCAAAAGATAAAACTTCAAGAGTGTTCTGTGTCCTCCAACTTCACCTATTTTTAACTCCATGTATTTGAGTGCTAAAACAGGAAACATTTGCCTGCTGGGTTCTCCTGAAAAATGCCCAATTCCTTCATGAGGTCACATGTCGATGAAAATAATTAGAATACTACAGATCACTGTGGCTTACCCCTTAACTTAGCATATGAAACACAGACTCTACCTCTTTTTCTTTATTTTCCTCTGCAGACTAACATAAAAGTAGTAATTTAAAAATAAAAACTACACTAGGTGAATTATGTTATCTTTACTTTGGAAACAAAATGCTGCTCAAAATGTTACTTATTAGGGCAATGTATTCAACACAGCTCTTGGGGACAACAATGCAAGTTACAAGCACCGTCTGACTAATAAATACCTTTTTGCTTTTCACAGGCAAAGGCTAAAAAGGACTAGGCAACCTAGAAAATAAAGGGTGTCCATCACAAGAACAGGACAATGGTTTTCAGAGAACAGGCCAGATTACAGAGCAGCTCTTCATCCTTTGAAGTCCACATACACTCCTGTCCAGGTGACTAGGAAAGATGTGTCAGGGAAGATGAAGGCTGTCATTGGAAAGTCATGGTAGCAACACCTCCTGAGACCAGCATCTGATTTTAAAAAAAATATATCATTTAAGCATAATGATGGCTAATATTGCCAGCCCACTGGGGGTGGACCTCAAGTTCCTGCATCTCACTGGACCCAGATGATCAGCAGAGAGAGGAAGCTCAGGCAGACGTTCCAAACACACGTATATGTTCAAAAGCATGTATTATGGCTGGATTAGCAAGGCATATGTCAATCCAGAAGCTCCTTTAGGGATACACTCCCACTGTGGCTGCTAATGGGAATGACCATTCAAAAAAATGTCCTCCCAGAACTGCAGGCTAGAGCAACAAATCTATGTTATCCTCAGCTCTGCTGAAAAGGAGGCTCATTATCACTCTCTACAACTGCCTGAAAGGAGGTTGTAGCCAGGTGGGGGTTGCCCTTTTTTCCCAGGCAACCAGTGACAGGATGAGAGGACATAGCCTCAAACTGTGCCAGAGGAGGTTCAGGCTGGACATCAGGAGAAATTTCTTCACTGAAGGGTGGTCAGCATTGGAACAAACTTCCCAAGGAGACGGTAGAGTTACCATCCCTGCAGGTGTTCAAGAAACAAATGGATGTGGCACTTAGTGCCATGGTCTAGTCAAGAAGGTGATGGGCAGTCAAAGGTTCACCTGATGATCTTGGAGGTCTTTTCGAAACTAGATGATTCCAAACCAAATGATTGTATGATCCTGTGAAAAGGTCTTCTGGGGAATAACTTAGTCTAAGGAGGTAAAAGGATAAGGGACTGGTTTGACAACAAGGAAACCCAATCCAGAAACATGGGGGCTGTATTAGTGAACTCTGCAGCACCAGGGAATGTTCCCAAGCATTTGACTTTCATCACCTCATATTAATTACAGAGATATAGTCAAGGAGGTGCATCACATCTTCATGATATTGTCCTGCAAGATCTCCTAATTAAGAGGAATGAAACTTCTACTTGAAGACCTGATTCCTGCAAGGAAGAGCAGTCCTTGCATCTTTCAGCCTATTGATGTGTGCTTTCTCACTCCAGCACAGAAAGTTCTACAATTTTTTTTTATTAGTCAAAGCAATAAGGACTTCTTCAAGTATGCTTTGGTTGAAGCTCTCTCCCAACTGAAAAAGTGTAGGTATTTCTGACAATTTTGTTTGTCCCCACCCTTCATATGTCTACTACATTCACTAGCTGCTGGTAAGTCTGAACCACTGTGTGTTAAGTGTTTCTTAGATATATGTCCATTCCAGAAGCAAATTCTCTCAACATGAGTCTGAGGCACTTAATCCAGACTAACATCTCTCAAAGGGCATAAGCACTCAGGCTGATTTGTCACACAGAAGTGCCTTCTGAATTCTGGGATTTCAGCCAAGGACACAGCAGATTTCTCCTTGTCAGCAGAGACCAACTGCAGTAAAAGGCTTAACATTTTTTTGGAATAAACTATCTCCTTTGGAGCTATGGGAGTGAGTTATTGTATACCGATCAACTGTCCTGTGGGAATATACCAGTGCCCTTAACCAAGCAGCCACAGTGGTGTGATGAGCAGTCATGGGGAATCCTGGACACCTCTAAGTGCTGGGGGCAGTGCTCTTGAACTCAGCACCTCTAGGGCAGCGATCAAAACAGGAATTCCTCAAAAGACATGGTGGACAATGACAAAATAGCATCTGTTGTCACAGCTGCTGGTAGCACCGAACAAACCTTTAATTGGTATTTTGTTCTATCATGAAAATGGGACATCTCTGAGATGCAGAAGCTTCAGGCATTTCTGAGAGCTGAGTGCTCTGACAATATGCACGAGGGCAAGATGCACGAGTCACTCTGCAGGAGGCAACGAAGGGAGCCAGAGCGGCAAGAAGTGGATGAAAACCAGGAGATCTGGGACTCATTTACTCAAATACTCCATGTTGTTTCAGTGGTCAAACATAAGAAGAAAGCAAGACGATTTGGAGGAATGTCAAAGTAGCAAAAAAAGTTCAGGTATTAGTCTTTCATGAGGGATCTTCCAAAGCTGGCTGAATAGATAGGTCCCGAATACTGTTTATCAGGAATTTAACAATTTGAGCTTACTTCTAACAAGCATTTAGGGTCCTTTTGCAAGAAAGAACTGTATAAAATTCAGTGGGTCTCCGGGTACATACCTGAAAACTGATCTTTGTTTGAAACCCTAAATTGTGGGGAATGTGACTACTTCCCCATCCTCAGATGGCTCTCACAGATCATCCATGTGCTGTAACATCCCCAGCGCAAAGGCCTCCAGTGATGTGGGGTAAGAGTCAGTGGGTAAGGGTCCCCGTGCAGGTATGTTCAGAGTCATGGATGTAGTGTCATACAGGCACAGCTCAGGTCCTTTTAAACGGCAGGACTACTACCTCTCCTTCCCATTTCATACAGGAAGTAGCATAATCCTTGTGCCTTTGGGGGAAAAAACCCACAATGGTTCCAAAACACCTTTCAGTAGTCAAAATACCATCATGAGGGTTCAGTTAGGCTTGCAGAAGTCTTAAGAGATTTTCTGTCCCTGATCAGTAGAGGAAGATCATTCCCTGCTCTGGGTCTGGAAGCAATTTTTCTGTTGACCCCTCCCTGATGACTGAAAAGCATTGATAGCTGCAAAACATCTTTTATGTCCCATCTTTCCATCCACAGGAAATGGGAATTACAGCATCTCCGCTCTGCAGGCTCCTGGTGACAGGAAAAGGTTACCATCTGCAGAGTTTCTCCAAGACTCTAGTTATGGCACACCATGTTTGCAAGGCTTCCCAAAACAAGGAGGTTCAGTTCCACCTCCCTAAGCCTGTCTCTTTGGAAAAGGTCCTGCAGAGAGAGCAGTAACCAGCCCTCTGGCTGATCATGAGAACCAGCACACCAAAGCCAGGATCTGCTTGCGCTATTACTTGCAGCCACAGCATTGAAACAACAATGTTTTCCTTCCCAAATACATGGTCACTGACAATTAGAAAGAGTTTGCTTCTTATTCTTAGACACATAGATGTGAAAAACATAAAAATCCCCATGTTGCCATTTTGGTGAAGAAAAGCATTTTTTGCCTCTCCCAAAAAGACCCTATACAAGGAAGTCCCATTTTTGTCTTCTGGGAGAAAAGCACCATCCGATTCTCTCAGTAACAAAATTATTTCTGTACACTCTATGGTCTGATTTGAGGCTCTGCCTTGGAAAATTCTGAAGTCACTAATCTGGAATGATGTGGTCAATCCCTTCCATTTTTAAAAGTCTGCTTCATCTCTGCATTTGTTCAAATAGCAAACTTATCTGACGTAGCAGAAGGTTGGGTTCATCCATTTAAATATTGCAATTGAAAAAAAAAATCAGGTTTCTAACATGCATCTGTGGAACTGACAGCATCTGTATTAGGAAATTGACTTGAGAGAAGTTTTGGCATCTTTCCCAATGGGAGGAGGGAAGAAAAGAGAACCAGGCTGAATACCACCTGAGCCCACTCTAAAACGAATCAAGAAGTCGCAAACAGGAAACATCCTAGAACTTGGGAGACAAAAAGTTAATTATAATAGGGAGAGATTTCTCACTTTGACCTAGAAAAAGGTGAGCTTCAGCACAGATGTCTTTATAACTACTCTGATCTCAGCATCACAGTTTGATTTGGCAGCATCTCTTCTTTCCCACCATCACTGTCTCAATGACCTGTTTTGTTTTGCCTGAAAGGAGATAATTTTTCAGTGTAGCCCAGAAAAACAAAAAAAGAATATATCACGTCCATGTAAACTTCTCTGGAAAGAAAAGTGTATCATTGACTAGTTAAAATCCAAGTGATTCTCCTGAAAACCACACTGCTCTGCTGAGAGGAGGCTTTTGGGTCACAACTGACTCAAATGCAGCCATTTGGCTTTAGCCATTTTGTAAGCAGTGCTTTGGGAGTTCATATCTTAATTCCAGATCACCTATTTTAAGGTGATTTTTTTTTATTCCCATTACCTTCAGCAGGAAACAGACACAGTATTACAAACAATGGAAAACAATAATGGTCACCACCATATTTCCATGTAGACATCATGCAAACAAAACATATTTAGCTCTGGCACCTTTGTAATCAAATGGATTTTTCTTTTTCAGCTTAAAGCTGACAATGGTCAGTGTGAAATCCGAAGAATGAGAAACACCTAAAAAACTTGAGATACAGTATTATCAACAACAGAACTGAAGGGATGTTAGGAGGCCAGCCAATCTATTTCTTTACCTCTATGACTAGATCTACTCTTCCTAACCCATTCCAGACAGAATAACCAGTTCACAAAAACCTCCAATAAAAGCACTTCTCTAGTTTATCCAGGTTTAAAAGGTTTTGTCCTGGTTTAAAAGGCTTATTGCTAGAAAACTTTTTTAAAGGCTGATTGCAAATTTCCCTTGTTTCAGATTTAAGCACATCCACAACAGATGTGAAGAATAATTCACACCTTTGGGGTGTGCAGTGTGGAGTAGAAGTGTGCTTTCAGGATCCCACAGTTAGCAGTTCAGGGTAAATTCCAGCTCAGATCTCTTTATTTTACAGATTATGGTATGTGATTCACTTTTAACTTTGTGGAGAACTTGAAACAGGCACTACTGCAGAAGAAGAGCTGTAATGCAATTCTCTCTTCAGAGCTGTACTCATGCTTTCCCGTTCAAAAAGGATAAATGAATACTCCTACTGAAAGTCTCTGGAGAACATCTGCTGATTAAGGTGTCACTTCTCGTGACTACAAAATTGAAGTCAATGGTAGCCTTTTCTTTGTGTGGGCTTTGGATCAGACTATAATTCTACTGGAAATGTACTGCAAATTGTTTAAAATGATAACACATCTAGCTCACAACTACTAAGATAAGGATTGGATAGCAGTCTTTCCCCATCTTATGTTTCAGCATTACCCTCTCCTGCCTATGGTCTTACTGAAAGCCATTAATTCACTACATAATGTACTTCCAAAGCAGCTCTTAAACCTTTGCTTAGCTCATGAGCATCTTAGATCCTCAAAGGATTCCTGGCTGGAGGGAAGGCATTCCTTCAACATGCCAGCATTGCAGGAGAGCTTATACTGGGGTTTGTAGTCCTATCTTCACCTTTGCCTTATGTCCCACTTCTTACCCTGCCAAGTGCATCAGGGAAGCAAAGAAATAATCTTTGGAAGGGAGAGGGGGTCTTCCTTGGTCCCATCAGAACAAAACAGACCATGTCTCCTTCCCATTCAGCTTTCTCTGCAGATCACAGCAGTAGAGCAAGAGAGTTATGTGCCTCCTCCCTCAAGCTCAGCCAGCCCCAGGGCTTCTTGGGATTATTTCTTTACACCAACCACACATCTCTATAAAAATGAACAGGAACATCTTCACACTCTCTCTTCCAGCCAATACTCTCAGCTCTAAAGGTACTGACTCTGCCCAGAATGAGCTTTGTTTCTCATCACGGAAAGTAATTGTAACATCAGTCGTAGCTACATATCAGTCTCAGATTGGAACAGACAATTGCCACCTTTCAGCATTCTCCTGTAAGGAGGCAGCTTTATATCCACCCAAAGTCTTACCTGAGAAAGAGTCTGAATTATCCCTCTTCCAGCCTGCTTGGAATTTTCCCCCAAACAAAGGACACGGACTAGACTATGCAAATGCCAAAGCAGTTGCCACCTATACAGGAGCAAGCTATCTCATAAATCACCTTGACTGAGGTTCACGGGAGCAGAGCCAGTCATGAGCCAGTTCCCACCTGGAGGCTGCCCAAGTGTATTAGACATGATATGGTCTCTTGGCAAGAGCTGGAGGAAAATTCTGACATCAAGAAAGTCACATAATGGATTCTGCTGGTTCTAAAGTACCTGTGACAGTGTCTGGCAAACAGCTTTGGTGTGACATGTAAGATTCACACAGTGTGTTCCAGGTCCAAGACACAGTCTGCGAAAATGTCTCCCACCACAAGTTTTAATGCTCATCAGAGATGGCACTTCTTGCTGACTCCCCTTAATAGCACACCTTCTTTACTACTCTGACATCACCTAACACATTTCTGAACTGGGACAGCAATTCCGCTTGGAATCAGCAACCCTTGTGAGGCTGCACACAGTGACAAGAAATTTGTTTGCAGATCATGATCTTAAAACAATGAAGATCAGAAGCCACTGGGCCTGCAAGACGTGTGGCAGTTGCTAGGACTTCTAGCACAGGAGGTGCATGAGCATGCATTCCAGACAAGTTGTTCCCAAGAAGGTGAGGTTTCAGATATGTAAATACATGCAGGGAAATACCTTTTCACAGCCAAAATACATAAAAGACATCATTCTTCTAGGAGACACTTCTACCCTTTCCTGACATAACTAGACCACATGAAACCTAAGCACAGAGAAATGTCAGTTTAACACAATCAGAAATTGAAGCTTTTCCTTGTCTGCAGCATTTCCATAGTTAACAAGTGTTAGCCTGTCAAAAGCAACTAAGGATTGGAGGGGGAGATATCAGACTTTGTCCAATTTATCATCTTTCACATTAGGTTGTTGTCAAGTTATCCATAGTTAATCAGGAGACAAACCAAGACAATAAACCAACAGCAGGAAACTCAATCCAAGACGTGTGTTTCTATTCAGCAGTTCTGACACAATGAACAGAAAGATAAAGGGAGAAGTTGACTTCTGTTTTATTTATACAGTCATAGAACAACAGAGGATCTAATTTCTCTCTTTTCAGGCTGAAGTTTCCAACTAAATGAAATGTCCTCTTTCCTTACAAATGCAGTTGGCTCGTATCATTAACAACTCCCCTCGCTGCAGAAACAGACGAGGCTGTATTTCCAGGTCATTCATGAGCAAAAAAGCAAACTCATTATGTATGCTGGCTATCTTCTACAGGCTTTGGAGCCCACACAGATGGTGACATAGGAGGTATAAACAGATTACTTCACGGGTACTATTTTTAAACTCCTAATTTCCACACAGTAGAAGTATACTTACACTGCCCATTCCAGCTTCTCATTCTTGATTGAATTGTAGAGGGCCTGCAAAGGGAGAGAAATGAGATGGAATTATTGTTTGACCCCTCCTCCACATACATTAATATGTCGAGGAAAGATACCCAACCAAGATCAGCAAGCAAGCTGTCTCAAGAAAGTACCACATCTGCTACCAGCAATGTGAGAATCTTCAGCAGAAATTTCACCTAAGGAAAAAATACTGAATGCATGTTTTGAGATTACAGTCATTTTCTCAAGCAAGTTTTTGTGGTTTTGTGGTTTGTGCCTTTTTAAGAATAGAATCATGGAAAATCCATGGAAGGGACCTTAAAGACCATCTAGTTCCAACACTCCTGCCATGGGCAGAAACACCTTTCACTAGGCCTGGTTGCTCAGAGCCCCATCCAACCTGGCCTTAAAGACTTCCAGGGATCGGCATCTACAGCTTCTCTGGGCAACTTGTCCCAGTGCCTCATCATACTCACAGCAAAGAATTTCTTCCTAACATATAGTCTAAACCTATTCTCTTGTAGTTTGAAGCCATTGCCCCTTGTCCTTTCATTACATGCACTTATAAAAACTACTTGTAAGCTGCCTTCAGGTACTGGAAGGCCGCAATCAGGTCACCCCAAAGCCTTCTCTTTTTCAGGCTGAACAAGCCCAATTCTCTCAGCCTGTCTTCACAGGAAATGTGGTCCATCCACCTAATCATCCTGGTGTTCCTCCTCTGGACTCACTCCAACAGGTCCGTGTCATTCCTGTGCTGGGACCCCAGAGCTGGATGCAGTGTTCCAGGTGGGGTCTCACCAGAGCAGAGCAGAGGGGCAGAATCCCCTCCCTGGCCCTGCTGCCCACGCTGCTTTGGATGCAGCCCAGGACACGTTTGGCTCTCTGGGCTGTGAGTGCCCATGGCTGGGTCATGTCCAGCCTCTCACCCACCAGCACCCCAAATCCTTCTCCCCAGGGCTGCTCTCAATCTGTTCATCCCCAGCCTGTGCTGATACTGGAGGCTGCTCTGACCCAGGTGCAGCACCTTGAACTTGGTCTTGCTAAACCTCTCAAGATTCCCATGGACCCACTTTTCTATCTTGTTCAGGTCCCTCTGGATGCCATATCATCCTTCTGCTGAGTGTCATCTGCAGATTTGCTGAGGGTGCATTCAGTCCCTTCATCCGTGACATTAATGAAGACATTAAAGAGCACTGATCCCCATATGAACCCCTGAGGGACACCACTTGTCACTGATGTCCATCAGGACACTGAGCCATTGACCACTACTCTCTCGATGTGATCATCCAACCACTTTCCTATCCATCCAACAGTCCACACATAAAATCCATCTCTCTGCAATTTAGAGACAAGCATGTTGTGGGGAACTCTGTCAAAGGCTTTAAAGAAATCCAGATAAATGACATGTTCACTTCCCTTGTTCATTAATGTGGTCACTCCATCATTCAAGGCCACTGGGTTGGTCAGACAGGACTTGCCCTTGGTGAAGCCATGCTGGCTGTCTTCCATCACCTCCCTGTTCTCCACATGCCTTAGCACAGCTTCTAGAAGAATCTGTTCCATGATATTCCCAGGCACAGAGGCGTGGCTGGAAGGTCCCTGGTTGCCATGGTTCTACTTTCTACCCTTTTAAGAGATGGGTACAGTGTTTGCCCTCTTCCAGCCACCTGAGACTTCACCAATACAATGGTGAATTCATGACTACCATGACTTTACAAATACCATGGAGAGTGGCTTGATAACTACATCAGCCAATTCCCTCAGGACTCTGGGATGCATCTCATTGGTTCTCACAGACTTAGGTACATTCTAGTTCCTCAGGTGGTCAACTGAACTTTACTTACAGTTTGCCAAAGCCACAAGACTATGGCCTTGAAATTCAAGGTTCAGTTTAATTCTGACTTTCAGTGAGACATTTTTGTCAATGATTTTAATGGGGACGTTAAAATTTCACCATATGGGCTTACCTGTGAAAATTTCCCAGAATAGCTATCCAAAGTCCCTGAGCCTCATAGACACCTGAATGCTTTCCCAGTCACACACCTAAACATAAACATGTTCAGTTTCTAAGTGCAAAATAGAAAATTAATGTTAAGCAACTTTCGTGCTTGAGGATCACTATCTTGGGCTGCTGCCCACTAACACCGTTTCTCTTTCAATTCATAGGAAAGGTGCCAGTAGGTTTGACACCAAAGGTAACAGTTCTGTTGTTGATACAGGTCTGCAAAGAAAAGTGTCTGAAGGCTGACTTAAGCCAGGGTGAGTATCAAGACAGCTGGGATGGATTTTTTTGAGTGAAAGTACATATATCATTTGGGTAAGTATGTCTTATTTCAGCCCTCCAGTAGCCGATGCATAAAATGGTTAAACCCCTGGTGTTACTACTGGCTAATGGAGTTCTTCAAATAGGTCACTTAACTCAAGTGAAGTATTTTGGTATGGAATGTCCCTGATTCTCACACATATAATCCACATTTGTAATTCACCTTATATACATAGCTAGATTTACTCTCTCTGGCACATAACTCCTACACAGCCTCAAAATATGTTAACGTGTAGAAGAACTGTTGATGCACATGATTAGCAAAAAGTAGCACATCAAGTATGAACAAGCCTGAAAATCACATACTATAATAGCTATGACATGATGCTCAACAGAAACAGTAACATTTAGATAGCCTTAATGCTGACCCAAACCAAAAATAATTTGGAAACTGAAGAGTTGAAATTAGTCTTGTGCATATGCCACAGCTGAATTCGCATGAGCAATACCACAAGCATATCCCACTCTTCATCCTGTCATCCACTGGCTCCTTTCTGAATCTGGAAATCTTATTTGAAGATCCTTAATATTCAGCTCTGTGGAAATCTGGCTTAACTGCACCATACACAAGCAGGTCAAACATACTGGTGTAACTCACCTCATGCTGATGCTACGCAGGCAGCAACTTTTGGTCACAGTGTTCCAAAAAACAATAGGTTTCTCAGAGCAACACAACAGATATGAACACCAGGAATAATCACGTCTCATCCTACTTAGACTGAGCTAGCAAAGAGAGGTCCTCACCACTAACTGGGCTTCACTGTGCCATTCAGAGAAATATGATGAAATATTTCCAAGTCTGGAGTTTTCACTATTTCTATATAACCTATCTTCTGTGAACTTGTATAAGGAGCTCTGAACCAAAGGCAAAGAGCCAAAGGTGAAGGGATGGGCATTTATGGCAACTTGTAAGCAGTTGCTTAATTTTCAGGTGAAAGCTATCGAGATTTTAAGACCACTCTGCAGAAAGAAAGCAAAAGAAAGAGCTAGTATTTTTCTCCTGCCAGTTGAGCAGAATTAGACACAACTCCATTTTCCTACACAAACCAATGCTGATACTGGTTCCTGGGGTTATTGAACATTTCGTATATGATTTGGCCAAAGCCCCTGTCTTATTATTTGATTTGTTCTTTTCTTCCTGCTATTACTAAAATATTCTCGTACATTTTGAGCCAGAAAATTACTTTCAAATACAAAGCAAAGAGGTTGCATACTTTCCCCAGTTGCCACCCCATTTTTTTAGAAGTAGTATTTTTTTCCTCATCTAGCTGAATGAGTTTTTGAAACAGCAAAAACCTGGCTTGGGGAAACACATTTGTTGCTCTCTGGCCCAAATGACTACAAGACTGGGTCAAAACCTCTGAAAATTAACACCTGCCTTGTACAGGTTTTTATGAGATTGCACTGCTAAGCAAGTCTCTAAGGATCACTGGAGCCAAAGAGCAGAACACACAAAAGCAGCAGCCCAGATTGGTGCAGGGACAACAAATGCCCCAGGCTTTTGCCTTGTGAAAAGAGAGGTATGTTTGTCCCAACCTTTACTAATGAGCCAGACATCGTCTTCCTACTTTAGGGAGTAACAGGCACCAACCCAGTCATATGGCATACATCTGACCCAGGACACAGTGTCCCCCACAGAGCATCAAACAGAGCCTGTCAAAAAGTTTCTGGTATTTAAGAAACAGAAAAACTGTAGAGAGCATTCACAGCAGCCATGTTCCATGTGTCTACCAGGCATGTTCACTGAGACCCCAGCAAGCAGAGGACCTCTCCAGGGATGCAAATACATGAGTTCTCGTGCCTGTCCCCCAACCTACCTCTCTGGCAGAGACTGCTGCAAGGCTGTGCACTTGCTGCTGGACTCACCGGCCTTTCAGAGCTGCTTTATGTCCCTTCTCCAAAATAACTGACACTTTAACACTTTCCTGATGTCTACCTGTGCTCTCAGTTGTTCCAGAGAAGTAAAATTTCCTCCTGCCATGTTTTTTAACCAGTAGCATACGTGTACAGCACTGCACCTGCCCCCTGATTTATTTCATGGCTGTTCCCCAAGGCCCTGATCCAGACAGCAGGTCTTTTCAGCAGACATTCCTCCAGAGTATGACTAAATCAAACAAACTTGGAGACAAGCATTTAAATGCTTCACTAAATTGCCACAAAACTCATCAGAGATTATGGCATGGTCATGACTTCCACTGTACTTAGCTAGCTGCAAGAAGAGGTTTTATTAACTCATGTTTTGTCTCTGGGAAATGAAAAAAAAAAAAAAGAAAAAAAAGCTCTCATTAAAGCACTCTTACAGATTGACAACAATCACCACTTCCTACCTGCTAGCCTGGGAAGTGTTTGGCAAATTCACTATATAAGCCAGAAAACAGGAGGCTGGACCACAGCAGTGAATGACAGAATGGATATTGCATGGGTCTCATCTTCCAAGCTGGACCGATACCAATCAGAAAGGGGAAAGGCCTTCTATCTCTTTGGTCACCCAAGGCTCCCGTAGACAGGATCCAAACCCCCAGATATCAACCACTCACCAGTGTCTGACTTCAATGCTTTGACTTTTTAACCTAGACCTATTACCTAGAACACAAAGACCTACTCCTTACAGCTTACAGCTTTCCCCTTTCTGATAAGTGTTGATCTTTAGGTGTACTGCACCTCAGGCTGAGCACTGCTGTAAGCTCCTCAGAGAAACAAGTGCAATTTTGGAGGCAGAATAAAAGAAACTGACTGCTGCATAAAGCAGAACAGTAGGCAAAATCCTTTCTTGTTTTAACTCCAGCGCTGTTTCCTACAGCTCCAATTTGACCCTTAGAAGACTGCAGTGTAAAAAAATTAATTTGTTATG
Source organism: Struthidea cinerea (assembly GCA_013397865.1). NCBI lineage: Eukaryota > Metazoa > Chordata > Aves > Passeriformes > Corcoracidae > Struthidea > Struthidea cinerea. The sequence continues at coordinate 181,388 of VZTI01004291.1, forward strand.
TGTTTGTGGGATTTGTTTGTATTTGTTCATAAACTAGGCAAGAAACACTTTCAAGTGGAAGGCTGCAACTCTTTAAAAAACTGCTGAATTCCACCCCCATTTTCCCTTTGGTAACCAAGTAGGTCCACAAAAACCCCAGATTTTCACAAGCTCTTACTAGCTGGTACTTTATTCCAGTTGGAAAGAAAAGCAAAACTATGGAGAGAATGCTTCTGAAAACTCCTGTTTATTTTGCAAAGCTACCAAGGAAAAAAAAGTCATTCACCACCCTCACCTTCCTCAAAATCCTGTCACATGCACGAACCACTGGACCCATTTAAACAGGCTGCTCTTGTCACCTGCTGACCGCCAGTGATGCTGTGACTCAGCCTCTGCATGCAGAAGCAGTGCACAAAAGAAAGGCACAACCAGGTGTGTACACAGGGACAAAGACCTAGCAAATTACCCAGAAACTGATCTTGGTAAATCATCTAAGTAACAAGTAGGCACAGGGCCCCCCAGAGCCCACCCAGCAGGGTGCAAGATGCTTGAAGAGATCCCAAAGCACCATACAACTCCTCCCCTCGAAAGGCAACATAGGGCTGGCTCTTGAAGCAAACTACTGACTTTCTGTTTGCACTAGCCCATGCAGAAAAGCCTGCCAAGAGGGAAAGGAATACACCACACATTTCTTACACCTGCTCCACGCATAAAAGAGGAGCCAGAAATACCTGCTGTGAGACGGCAAATAGGCAAAGCCAAAACTAAGTTCATAGAGACAGCAGGGATGACCCAGACTGCCTTCAGTTCTTGTCTCTCATGATCTTTGCTTGCACCCAGTTTCTCTCTGATTTTTGGAGTCACTGTTGGAGGAATGATCATCTGATCATTGCAGAGGATAGCCTGGGTGGCTTTTGATGCCCCCAGGACAGGGATGCACTTGTGCTCTGAGCCAGGCCCTTGCCACACTTCCCTGCTGCCACTGCCAGGAGCAGCCTTGCCTGGATACATTTCTTCTTCACCTCCAGCTGCTAATGGCATGGTTGATTCCAAGCAGCAAGGAAGCCCCAGATACACCTCTGAGCAAAGATGTGCTCAGTCTTTGCAGTCACAGCATCTCCCCAAGTCACTCAGCACCTGTCCATCGGCTTTGCCCTTTGGAGCAGAGCAGTCACCCAGGCATCAGCTCCAGCTCCTGCCATATTTACTTTATTGGATGGAGAAAAAACAACTGAAGTAGCAAAACTCTACAAAAATAAAACAGGTTACAGAGGCAATAGATACTAGACATCACAGATGTCTGCACAGAGTCCTAATAGGTGTTAATGTGCTCATCCTTTGGACCAGGGTGTAGCTCTGAATCACTGCCTTCTGACAGGTTTGGATGGGAAGCAACACATTGCTATATATCACTCATGGCTTGCTGTTTGGGTGACTACCTGAAGGCTGGCCCTCCCCCAGAATACAGATCTATACTACTTCACCACCTGCTATTTGCCACCTTCCCTCAAAACCCAGATCTTGACATTTTCTCCTGTCCTCATGCACGGATCTGTAACACCTGGCAAGGCAAGGATAAGGGTTCTGATCACTGAGTGCCTGTAGCTCCTTGCCAGATTCAAAGCCCACACGCCCTCGATTTCTCATGAATTTCCCCCCCTTCTGACGGGGATGCAGCAAGGATGCAAGAATAGTACCCCAAGAAGCCTGGGCATTAGTGCACAGCATGGCATGTCTGCTGATACTGCTCTCAATTTTAAATTCCACTGGTTTGTACAACAACGTTCTTCTAACAAGCCAGCATACATTATTCATAAAACAGCACAGAGCTGTTCAGCAGCATATGGAACCGATGAATGTTGTTTTGGTGTAGGAGGAGATAGGGCTGATAGGAATGTTTTAGGTGGAAGGAAAGGAGATCATTTCACCCAGGGAATTTCAAGTGCGTCACCAACTGGAGGAGAACATTTTGAAGAGAAAACTCCTCTGTTAAAAATCTGGTTTGTATGGAGAAGGAGGGGGAGGGGGAGAAAGAAAAAAAAAAGGAAAGAAAGATTGTACCAGATATATCATCATAAAACAGAAAAGGATGGTTAGCTGTGGCTCCTGAGAGCCAAGAAATTAATTCCACACAAGAAATGTGTCCTTTGTATTGATACACAGGGCTTGCTTGAAAAGATTTTTTCTGTACTTGCTGAAGTTTTTCATCACTGTTATTGTAAAGGCAGCATACTGAATTATTGTAGATAAATAGAGGAAAGGCTAGAGGAGTGTTCTTGATAGTGGAGCACCTACACAGCCTATTTCAACAGTTTTAATGGCCCTGTGCATTTGCAGGCAGGACAGGCACAAGTACTTGGCAATTCAGTCCCTGGCTGCAGAAAAGAAGTCTGTCAGAAGAAGAGACTACTGAGCATGCTGGGTCACACAGATGATCCTAAGGTCCTTTGACTCGCCTTGCATGCAGTCTGGACTTGAGCCCGCTCTCCGGAGAGCAATGGTACATAATTCACAATATCCTTTCCACAGGTTCTCCTGCTGGCCTAAGGCTGTGGTACTTGCCTGTAATACACACTCAGGATGCATCCCCCTAGTGAAGCCTCTATACACACAGAGGTACTACCTGATGTGCGTCAAAGAGATGATAGGTACTTGGGCTACGTAGCTTCTGTGACACTGGCAGCAGGCAGACCTCATCTGCAGGCACCATGTTGGTGCTTTGTTCATATTAACTAAAGCAAGATGATACACAATACTCCCTAGCTTAGCAAAACAGGCGAGTCACATTAAGTGAAAAGTAGAAGAGGAGTATGTTTCTGAGGCACAAATGGTTTAAACCTGTCTCCTGTCCAAAGTCAGCTGAAGCAGTCACAGAAACGCGTCTTGAGCACTGTAATCACTTTATATGGGGAGCAGATAAAATACAAGGCAGTCTAGACACAAAGAGGGAAACACACTCACGGAAATATGAAGAGGACAAGTCTACAAACTAAGCCTTACTTAAGACTGAGGAGATCTACATGGCATCAGTGTCCAGAAAAGCCCAGCCTAGAACTGAAGACATTTCCTGAGAAGTGATGCACGAACACATATGCACGGTTACACTGATAAAAAGACCTCCTTTGCCACATTACAGATTAACAACCTCCAGGTTCTTCCACCAACACAACAGTATCGAAGAGCCAAAGCTCAATTATAAATCAGTTCTCTAGATCAGTGCCATCTTATCAAAATAAATGGGCAGACAAAGATCAGAAGGGGGAACAGAGAGATGGAAAGAACAGGGCTGTCCAAAGTCACAAGACCAATCACTTGCAGAGCTGCTTGTCATCTTATCAGCTAGGCAGGCGTCACTGAAGGGAATGCAGGGATCTTCTCAGCCCTCCATAACACAGCTTTTACACATCTTAGATGCCCTACAGATACAAAAACCTTTGTATGAAATAAGGAAACAGCACAAATGAAACAAAGCTGCAGTGTTCTTCCCAGCTTATTGAGATAGGCAGGGAAAGAAGTGGATATCTCTCAAACAACAACCTACAGCACTTAGAAGGCAGAAATGTGAATTCCACAGAGGAATGAACACGGAGTTTTCATTACTGCAGTAGTTAACTAACTGTGTCAGACACCATGCCTGGGAGAAAGTCCCTGCCCTGAGGACACTACACCATGCATACACAGTGGACACAAAGCCTGTGAGAGGGAAGACATACAGATTAAGTAATTCACCCAATGTCAAAAGACTTGAGTTTTTACCATAAGCAGGAGAGTTTTCAGGCACAAATCCTCCCACTGAATACTGTGCAATTATTCCCATGCTTAGGGTGAAAGTGATCACAAAAGCAGGGTCCCAGAGCACCTGCAGGATGCAGCCTTTACTTTGATATTTGTTGGAGAAGCACATACTGCACCAGCAACAGCCTGAAAATAATGGCCATGCTATTTCTCTGCCCCAACTCAGCAATACACTATTTCTTAGATATGGTTAATAAGGTCCTGAAAACAGAGGCTCATTAAATTGAACTGAAAAAAAGACTTAACATTTATTCCTGTTTGCAGTACTCTGTGATTTAAGTAACACAGCTCAGGCTCTGAAATGCCAAATACAACCTGTAAGCCAGCAGAGACTGATCTGCTAGGAACTACTGTGCAGCACTGGGATCTTTTCACCATAGCAGAGATTTCTCACAGAACAGACAGGAGATACAGGGAAGGGACAGTACAGGAAGATCCATGCCTGTGCCTACTTTGCATGCACATGGACCGAAGATACAGTTAAATGCTTGGCTGATGCATTGAAATATTTCACCCTGATTCAACACACCTTTGCAAGTGGTTCCATCTTCTAACCCCAAGGGCAGAATCAACTGGCAATAAGAATAAAATTAGAGGCACATTTTGGTCACTGCATAAAAGTTCATCCAACCCTTGGAGACATGGAGCACCTTTGAGAGGGAGACGGCTACTAAAGCACTTGCCAGGAGTTCCTGGGTGCTTCTCAGTTATTGTGTGGGAGCGAGGGATGAGGAAAAAAAAGAGATGCTGCATGGAGTGGGGGTTGTTTGCTTAGGAACTGAATAACTGGGCTGGGCTGGATGAGGAGATGCTGCACACAGTCACTGTAGCAGCTGGGCATAGCCTGTGCTACCAACCATTACCACACACTAACGTATTCCTACAAAAGCACAAGCAGTGCCTTCCTAATAAATACTTAACAGCAGTATTTAATTATGCATGCAAATGAGACAATATTTTCACCTAAAACCCATGCCTACTAAACCACAGAGCTGTAGATGAGGAGGAAAAATTGTTTTTCTGCAGAAAACAATTCCTATTAAAAAGATAGTCCCAAGGACATCACCTGCCAACTCTGGCACCTTTCCCAAGTGCAGAGCTCCAACTAGCATTGTCACTAGCAAGTTTTCTCTGTTTACTACTGCACCAAGCTCAGTGACAGGGCATTCAACTAAGACCCGATCATTATAACACCAGAGCTCTTCCACCTTCAGGTCTCTCCTCAAATGCAGAGATTTTTTTTTCCTGACCTGACAGCAATTCTGTGATCACTGCAGATCATCCGGAGCTCTTAACTCCTGCAAAGCGTAACCTTTTCACAACACCAACCCCATGCCTAACCAAGCAAACCACTACGAATATTTAGTTATTTACCTTGCTTTCTTTAGTAGAAAACTCAGAGGAGTTGGAGATTTTCATAGATTTTGACCGATGGGACTGCCGCCAGAGAGATTCTTCTCGGGAGTATTTCACCGAACCTGTGGCTCTCACCCGGACTTTGCTGGTGCTCTGAACACTGTTAACTCCAATCATTTCCAAAAGTGAGTGAATGGGATGGGAAGGAAGAAAGCTAATGGAACTTCCCAATCCCCTGCAGAGGAACTGGAAAAGATCACGTCTGGAGAGCCCCGGCTCAAGCAATCAGTGTTTGCTTAAAGCACACTAGGCTGTTTTCTCCAGCATCTTCAGGCACACTGTTTGGAGCCAGCCTGATTGTTCCAGGCATTGCTCACGTCACTGGACGGGAGAAAAAAAAAGAAAAAGAAAAAGAAGAGGCTGATAGAAACTCCTCCCCTGCTCTGCTCCACTCCCCTCTCCAGCATCAACTCCCCCTTCAAACACACACCAACAGTGAGAGGGAGAGAGGTGGAGAGAAAGATGCTGGAACAAATGCCAGCAGATCAAGCAAGGTATTCATTTTCAGTTCACGCGGCCACACTTCCCTGCCTGCAACAGCCTGCCATGCTCATTACTGCCTGCAATAACAAAGAACACTGTAAAAAGAGTCTTCAATCACCTGCCAGCTACAGGCTTCTGGATGTGAGAAATACCGATGGATTCCCAAAGCATCGGAGAAACGAGTGAAAACCCACAGCACCATAACTAAGTACTGGCAAGCCCCAGAGAGACAAATCAGCAAATTTCCACAACTCTAAGTGTTTGCACTCATTAGCTGCAGTCCTCAGGGTGCCTTCCCAGGGTGCAAGAGAGAGCAAGACCACTTTCACACTCTAAAAGCGGCTTAAGGGAAAAGAGATGACTTTCCCGAGGTAATCAGTGCAAACCAGCGGCAGAGCTGTGAACAAGCAGCTAGGGACTCATCTACCTACTCAGCAGCCAGGAGAGCTGTAACCATACCGCTCCACAAGCAACCGGCATGTTCCAGTGGCTGATCCCACAAGTGATGCAGCTGTGGAGTGACACCCTGTTTCTCCCTTGTGGCAAACCCATACAGCCTAGTGATGAGAGGGCCATTACCACTGCCAGAAGCACCACTCCAAACCACAGGAGCCTGGTTCCGGAGGCCGGGCACTGAGAGCCACCTTCCTCCATGCAGGGGACACGGGGAGGCTGACGCCAATAGGGGCTGGTACTCTTACTGAGGGGTGGATGCACTATATATGGGAAAAGAGAGATGTTTACCTCAATGCTGCAAAAGCACCATCATTTCTGGCTCCTGGAGACCCAGAGTGCAGCAGACTGTGCATTGCCATGGCAACATGCTTCTATGTGAGAGAGAGAGAGAGAGACAGATTGCTCTGCTCTACTCTGCTCAGCACAGGATCGTGACAGCTGCTGACAGACACTGGGCAGGTGGAGCAGCGTGTGTGAGCAGCAAGGCAAAAGTGGACAACAGGGACATTGTCCCAAACCCAGAAAAGGCAAACAGTTTGTGCAGAGAGAGCACGAGGAGCTGGAAGACTGCAGCAAGGGCTAATACCAGGTAGAGCAACCTGCCCCATGCCACCATATCACCAGGCAGGGCAAGGACAGCAGCAGTGGTGTTGGGGTCTGGGAGGACACAAGAGCTCTCATCCCACTCATACCACAATACACAGGGAACAAGTCGGTGCACATACACAGCAATGAGGCAGGGCTGCCCTGGCATGCTGAGGTGAATGTCCCGTGCTGAGATATATCAGCCAGCCAAAAGCTGGGTGAAGAGGCCCCAGTCTCCATTCACATCTCAGTCCCATTCCATTCTGCCAAGCCATGCGAAGGCAAGGCGAGAGTTTGCTCAGCCTATGCCGTCTGCCCAACAGCACCCAAGGGTAAATAAGATGCACATGAACTGAGTGGACTTTTCCCCTGGTTATATCTTCCCAGTCTCTTGCAATCAGGAATTTACATCCTTACAGGGCAAATGGCTAGACAGCCACATGATGGTCCTAGGTGCATTTCTGTTCATACAAGATGCTGCTGTCTTCCCAGCATGCAACAGCCTCTGATAGCACTAACCCTTTGCTCATGTTGCCCCCAAGGATGCTACAAGGTGCATATCCTTCCCACAGACTGCAATAGGTGTGGACCGTGCTGAAGGACAATGGTCAGTGGAATGGGAAGAGGTAACCTAAATATCAACACAGAAACTGTCCCTGGAGTGAGAAACTTCTGGCTCCTCACAGATTCTGCCTCCATCCTGCTTGAGGCACAGATTTCTTCCCTTCTGGCCAACAAGAAAAATACATTTTCATTTCCACAACAGTCAGATCTAGCAAGCCCATCCCTACCTCACACATTAAGATCAAATCCCAAATGTGCCCCTTTTTTACACAAACCTGTCATTGCTAGAGGATAACTGAAAGGAACCTTTTTCTCTGGCAACAAGCATGCTCTAAGTTACTTCTGCCACTTCCCAAAAAAGGTTTTATGTTACTTAACCCATGTGAAATTATCCACTGCTTGTGGAAAAGCTTTTCAAAGAAAATCTCTTCTTAAAGGAAATCTGCACTGCAGTCAAACCACTCCAGATGAGCTAAGCAGCAGGTCCTGACAGGTGCTACGTAAATGGCCACAAATCACTTTCTATCCTAGTAGCCCCCTGCCTAGCAGATTATTCTTGCTCTCAGAATAAGGCCAACTCCCCAAGCACCCTCAACACATCTGAAATAATTATACTCCCTAAATATCACACACAGACCTAGGCCAGTGTCAATTACACAGAGCAATTTTATTATTAAACACAAGCTAGACTGAATCAAAGCAGTATTTCTCTTCTGTCACCCACAGCACCATCACTGCTGCCTAATTGCAGCAGTTCATCTCGCATTCTCTGAGCTGAAGTTAGCAGATCCTCAGGTAGGACTTATTCCTTACTTCAGAAAGGAACAAGTCTGTTTCTTGGAGTCCAAAACTCCAAGGACCATAGAATGTTCTTTCTTTTTTTTTTCAACTGAATATGGAAAAAACTTCTTGGCTTACACTCTCCCAAAGAGAGAGCCTCCTGAGATTATGCATTTGAGGCCTCAAATGTCTTCAGATTGGTGATTCAGTTTAGATTTCATCAGTGTCCTTAATTTTCATCTGCAAGTGATAATACAATCTTGTACTCCTGACTGAGCCAGTATTCTGTGTACACACTGACTGTATCTTGGGGAAAGACCATTCTTCTACATTAGAGAAGACCCACCATTTTAGAAATTAGTATGCACACAGGATTGATTTATGTCTGTAACTGAGCAACAGGGATTTCTGAGCCAGAAGTGGGCTGTTAACATAAATAGAGGGATAGACAGGATGTTTTTAAAGAGGGGCTGAAGTAGCTGTGCTGTATCAGAAAAATTAAAGCTGACCACACCCAGGGGACCCTCCAAGTGTGTCAAGAATTCATGATCTTCCTCTTGTTCAGAAGTTAGCAAAGAGGTGGTAAGAAAGGGCCAGAATGTAAATATTAGTCAGTGAAACCATTGGGGTGACCAAAAGGATTGTGACCCTATCTGGGGACCTTCCCTATCAGTTCCTCTAAGGAACAAACCATAAACCAGCAGGAAAATTTTAAACTGAGGGTCAAAACAGATGCAGGAGCAGAAAACCAGAGGCTCCATTATTCCTTCCATCTCATCCTTTTAAAGCCACACAAAAGCTCTTCTCTTGTCACAAGGCACTAGGTCAGACCCCACTACCCATAGAGGAAATGGGCAGCTGTTCCAGCTTACCCTGAAATAAGCTCCTTTCCATCTGTTTCTCCTACCAGTCAAGTTTCCCTGGGAGGCAAAACATACTCAGTCCTTGCTTGGTTCTCCTAATGTGATTCGGCAAATCAACAACACAAGAAGAAAAACTGTAGAATTCAATACTGGCTTTTGGGGTATAAACGTAAGGACCACATCTAAAGAACTCCAATGTCCTCAAACAAAGTCACAGGAATCCGTTAGTATCATTTAAGCCTGATGTCAATGACAAATACAAACACAAACTGACAAAATACATAAACATGGACATATCAATTCCTTAAAATACACCCTCAAAAGACAGTAATGTATTTGTGTAGCACAGAAAGATAGAACTACTTAATGCTGCCACTAAATACTGTTTGTTAAATAAACAACATTAAATCTTTCCTTCATCCTTCACCTTTCCTTCTTTGTTCATCTTTTTTTTTCTTCTCCTCAAAATGGAAGGGGAGGGGAAAGTTAATTCTGACGGATAAGCTACTCACACAACGGCTACAGAACTAGAGCTTAAAACTGATCAATAGTAACATTCCTGTAATATTAAGATAATGATTTCTGAGGTCTGCTGACTAGGGGGAGCTGACACTCAAGATTAAATCTAAATGTCTCCTGTGAACAGCAGAAATACTAGAGGAACAATTTCGTTTATACATGCATAAGCAACCAGGTCAACAGGAATCCTAGCAGGGTAAGAGCTGGAGTGGTGGGAGAATGATGGATGACTGCATGAGGGCAACTGAACTATCTCTGTTTTAGGTTACATGAGAAGAAGGCTAAAAGCACATCCACAACCAGCAGGCTCATGGTCACAGCACAGGTCTTTGCAACTGACTTTTTAGATCAATAAGCACCTAGAAGTGAGCAGAATGACAAAACCACAATGGCTGGTGGAAGACCAAATCAATCCAAGTATCATTGTATCTCTCTGGGATCCGTGCTCCATCTTGTGCCAAAAGAAACCATTCCTAAGGTAAACGCCCTGCTGAGAATGATAGGAGACCACAGGTTTAATGAAAACAAGCCATTGGATAACAACAGGGATGCAAAGAAATCCTGCACCCTGTTATCCTGATTAGCACTGCAAGTGAAGAGATGCCTTTAGCCATCTTCATGTTCCTTGCAGCAGATCTGGAAACAGCTGTTTCACAGACAAGCTGTTCTACTTCCTGGCAAAGCACTATCGTATCCAAGGGAAATAATTCCTCCTCTTGAATTCCTCCTTTTAGGAATTATCATCTGCTGTCAACAGAGCTCACAGAAATTGAGTGAGCCGTATAGTAGGCACCAACTAACACAGACCATCAAGTTCCTTAAGTTAAAGCTGCCAAATGCAGCTATAGAAAACAACACCACTTCAAACAAATCCACAAAAGCATCAAAACCCTAAAATTCTACATAGCTGTGATAGAAACTCACAGGAAAGTGATTCAAGAACTGATGCAAAGCCTATCTCAGATCAGCTGCAACCAACCTCTGCCTCTGTCCCTTCAGTGAGCATGCTTAGAGTCAACACCACTGAAATAAACCCCTCACCACTCCCCTAGAGATCCGCATTAAAAGCAAAAACAAGAACAAACAAACCCCAAACCAAACCAAAACCATCACCCTCCAAGGCTTCTCTCAAACATCAAACACAACATCAACAAAAAGGAAAAGGGGAAAAGGAAGGGAAGGACAAGGAAATGGGCGGGGGAGGGACTGAGGAAGTGGGGGAAGGAAGGAAAAGGGCAAAAGGAAGGGGGAGAAGGGGGAGAAGTGGGAGAAGAGAGGGGAAGGAAGGAAACTGAGGCCATTCTGAGATCCACACAGGTTTCAAGGGGCTGTCACCTGTGCCTTGTAGGCGTTGCACTGTGGAAGGAGGAAAAAAAGGCATAGCCTTTGACATCTCTTTTCTGCGCAATTCCATCTGCCAATGGAGTCATGTCCAGCTATCCTGCACCAAAAGCAGGTGAAATCCTTTCTACATCTCATGACACTTTCCAGAACCCATCAGTCAACAGGACAGAAAACTGGTGCCTTGGATTTGCCCCATTTTTGTACAACGATCTTGTGAATACTTATTGATCCAAGAAAGTGACCTCGGAAGGAAACTAAATATTCCATTTAGCATCACAGGAAAGGAGAAAAAAAAATCTAAATTTAAGGACCAGCCTAATACTCTTGTTTGACAGAAAACAGTGTAACTGGGTCAGAGAGAGAAGAGTCCAATGTTATTTGAAAAGTGTGGTGACAAACAGAAGGAAGGAATACCAAAGATTTATACAGCAATAATCCTAAAGTTGGTGGACGGAATGTTCTCTCTTCTTCTTTTTTTTCTTTGTTTTAAATATGGTATAAATTATATTCCTACTCCTCCTTCCCTTGAGATGCAGCACAGAACTTAAATTTCAAGCAGATCAGTGGGTGGAAGATCAAAGAATGTTTTTCAGAATTTGTTTTCTACCTACATGGAGGTGGGAGTAATATGTCACAGGGACCAAAATGTATGTGTGACATTGTATTAGAGATCTCCCAGCCTGAAAAGAGCCCAAAAACCCCTATTTTGAAGTGGCAGAGTGCATCATTCTTGGAGACTACCAGTCTGTATCCTCCGCACTTGACAGCTGACATTCATCCTTGGGAGCTGCTATGCATTTCAGTTGTAGTGGGAGAAAGAGACAGCCTTGGCTATCTGACAGGCTGGAGAAGCCAAACATCAAATAATTCCCTTGTCTGATCAACCTGAACAAGACACTGGAGAGCTTGCCTCCACAGATGAAAATTAACCCCCCAAACATTCATTATGAGTCTGGTATTGAGCCACATAATTGCAGCCAGTAGTAATGGAAATTCTTAGCTGACTCTGCTTGGGTTTCACTCCTTGCTGACACAAAAGCCTGGAAGGGCTAGGTGAGATCTTTTGAATAACAATTGGAAAGTAAAGAGGTGAAAGGTTGAAGGAGCAAAAATAATTCAGAGAAATGCAGATTGTGAAAGCAGAAACAGGTCCATCCTGAAATCCAGCCTGCTTCCTAATAAGATAAACAATCCCTAGTACCACCCGTAGGCTTCTGCAGAGCAATCCTTACTCTTGGATCATCTTTACAAAATTTTGTATTTTAAGCCTTGTTTAAAGTTCTGATTTTCCTGCTCAGAGACACAGTTGGTATTAGGCTCTTGCTATTATGAGGCTTTCTTCAACTCAGTATCTGGGTTTAAGTGACTCGAGAAAAAAATGTATAGATTACAGACTTTTCTTTTTATGTGCATTGAATTAAGTTCCTGAAATGCAAAAACAAAATATATTTGCATTTCAACAAGGCAGGAAGGTGTCAGGAATCTATGTAATTCAAGGGACACAAAGCAATACACATACCATCATAACCTGGTCCAATTCACAGTTCTGCACATGCATGCTTTAAGTGGGTATTACTCTTGAATAGGACAAATAACAACACCCAAAAAACTTTAAGATGAAGGAAACAAAGGTTATCATGGCAGGAATATTCTCAGCAAGGATGGGGAGGAGTGAACACAGGCCGGGTGTTCCCGCCAGTCACTATAGATCTGTGGCTCCTCAGAGAGTGAAAGGAAAGTATGCTTTCACAAACAACTATTTAAGACAAGAATTAATGATGTCATCCTGCATTCCCTGACTTTTATACTGCCAGATTAGACTCTGTTGTCTCCTAGCATCTGAAAGGGGCCTTCTGTAACACATCTTCCATTTCATACAGATAAGAAATGGCCCAGAAATACTATTTCCAACAGAAGTACTTTTAAGAGGAAAGAAACGTTTTGGGGAAGAAACAAGGAGGTAGAGTTCTGTGTTATTCAGTCGAGTAAAGACACTTGGTCTTCTCCCTCTTCTGCCCACTGCTGCGGGGTGTTACAGCAGCCAATGCAGTCCTCCTGGGGCCATTCTGGCATGCTGTCACATGCTCTCATCTCTCCCACTCCATCAGGTTTCCCTCGAAGGTGGGAATTTCTTGCCACGAAACAGATGAAGTACAGAGACTGCTGATGAGAGCAATTAGGGTGTACACAGCAGTCCAATTAGTGTAAGTTCCTCTCCATAAAGGGGGGGCTGAAGTTGTGCAGGGAGAAGTTATCCACCTGATGCTCATTCACTTCTCTCCACTAAATACCTGAAATGATTGGAATGCATGAAGTAAAATGCCAGTAATTGTCTTTAAATTGAGTGTTTGCTTTGGAGGGCTTTCAAAGGGAATTAAAAAAAGGGAGAGAGAGAGGAGGCAGAAAGACAGTGGCAAAAAAAACCCCTTAATTAAAGTACAGGGAACTGACAGTAATATGAGATAAACCCTACTTTGCAGCTTCTATAGGAAATTGCATATCCCAGGAATCCTGATCAAGAATTCAGATTGTTTAGGAAATTAAGGAGGACTGATTCTTCAGAACAGTTCAGCACCAGCAACTCCAAGTTAATTTGGTCACTTCATTACAGTGTTTCTGCAGGAGATAAGGCCTACCCAAAAAACAGCCTTTGAGAAAAAGCAGATCTTTTATGCAGGATTGGCATCTTATCTCCATCAGCAGCCCCTGACAGGATGACTCTAGCCAAGTCCCTGTGGAGCATCCCAGGTACCTGAGCATGATGGAGGCTCCCAGAGAGTATAGTGGGTCAGTTAAGAGCTACCACCTCCTACCAGAAGACACACAGCCAGGTATGACTTCCCCACATCCAGTGTTCATTTCATAGGGCAGCATTGCCACCAGTTAGCCCATGTCAGAGGTTGGGTAATGCCCCTGATTCCACGAATGAGGTGTCTTGGACACTGTAAATGCACAGCATGTTTACTTATGCAGGACAGGTGGTACTTTGCACACAGCCTAACAACAGAGTACCCCTCCCAGAACACTGCCTAACAAAAGCAGGGATCCATTTCCTCAGTGACGCCTTCTTGCAGGCTCTCTGTGGACCACAGAAGACATTTTCTCTCCTTACATATGCAAGGCCTTGTTACTGCCACCTTCCTGGAGTGGACTCCCACACAACTTGTCTCAAGATGGCAAGAGGAAAACATAGTGGCCAGCACCATACCAGCACTTTATTTGTGGGGACCGCACTAACCACAGAAATTGAAGCAAGAATGTATGGCCAAAGTTAGGCTCTTTCCAAGCCAATCTCAGTCTCATTCCAGAAAATCTTGTGAAGCCCAGCTTTGAAGAAGGCTACGGTCACACAATACAATTCCCTAGCGTATCATAGTGAAGATGGTATCGCTACAGCACATTAAAGCTGGTGTGTGCACATGAGAAAGAAACCACTCCTACACTGTAACAAGGTTCTTGACACTGCCAAAATGTCAGACTGATTTTGTTTTCTTTCCAAGGAGGGAGATCCTAGCCACGGCTTCCCCTTATACAAATATATATGATGAATACATGAATACAAGCAGACCCCATGGGGAGAAGTGCACTTCTAATTACCGTTTGGCACATTTGCCTTTATGGGTTTTAACTTTAAAAGCAAACTCAGATCTGACTAAAGGAGTGAGGAAGAAGGAAAGGCAATGAATCTTTGTGCAGATGGGTGTACAGAAAGAAAACTTTTTCCAGTGTTAAATGAACAGACAGCAAGACACAAGGTGAGCAAGATCACATTAGCATTTCTCACTTCTACTTTCAAACCACAGTGAAATACCTGTTCTCAAAGCACAACTAGTGACGCACAGAGAATCAGGTCCTGAAAGCCTTGTGGTTTTTACCAAAAGTGTTCTCATTGTTGGAAAAAAACTTAATAAAACATAATTAGCTCCCCCACAGAGGTGGAAAGAAAGGAGTAACTCATGTCCCAAGTTTTCTGAGGCTGATCACACAGAAGTGTGTCCCTCCTCACATGCTGATGTCTGGCCCTTGGTGTGCTATCTTCCTATCCAGACAAAACACTCAGGGCCACACTCTGCACTCAGGGTGAAGGGATTGACTGAAGGCAACGTTTGACTGATGCCTGTCAGCCAGCTGTCCTGGATAAGGCCAAGCATTTGCATTTGCACCTCTGACTCTGGGAACTGGATCCACAGTAAATGCTGCACAGAGCTTCACAAGCCCTAGATGAACACTCAACTCTCCCTGGCCTTTCTTCCCCTCCACTACTGCTCAGCTTTGCTCAGGGCTCGGCAGAGCTGCAGAGCTTCATACAGGGCTGCAGCAGGGCCACGAGGAGAACACAGGGAGCCTGCAGAGGCAGAAAAGCCCACTCGCTTCACCACAGGTCTGCATCACTCACCAGTGGGTGCTCAGGACCTCACTCCCACAGGGACACACTGCCACCCTGTGGAAACCGCTCTTCCTCTCCCAGGCGGCTGAGCAAGGATGCAGGGAGAAGGCTCCGCAGCCTCACTGATGCTCAGTGGCTACACTGCTAATGCAGCAGCAAGCCACACACACTTTGGTGCTGTGCTGAAGCAGGGTGCAGTGGATTTAATTTACTGAGATAAATGCAAAATTAATTTCCGCTAAGTCTTTGCAATCGCCCATTTAGTGGCAGCATGGCTGCTGTGAACACAGTAGTCCACACATCATTACTCGTACTCACTCCACTACCCTCCACTGATAAATTAAAAAACAAGGGTCAGTTCATCAAATCTTCAGACAAGCCAGATGAGGAACCAAAGCCAGGCGCCACCTCTGTCCCCAAGACATCAAGGCAGCACACAGAAAAGCACAGAAAGCCTTAAGCAAAGTGGGACACCAACACCGAACTTCTTCCATCTACATCCGTCTACATCCAAAAAAGCCGCTTTCCTGGTATTTGCTTTGGGTGAAGAGTCAGACATCCCTAGCATTAGCAGGTGAGCACTAAACACCAAGGTACAGCCCCAACCTGCATAATTCTGTAAGCAGGAAAACAAACAGCAGGTGAGCACCAGTGGAAGTCTCTTGTCAGTACACTCATAAGGTTATTTAAACACAATCTGGAGATCTATTTATTCAGTAAGGGCTGTAATTAGTCTGCAAATTAATCTCAACACAACCCTCTATGGCAAACTGAGAAACGAGATTCCTTGGGGGAAAAAAATAAATTAAGTGTGGCTGCTGACAGATGAATACTCTGTATACAGACTCAAAAATTAAAGACATTAAATCTAAAATAAAGGGGGGTTGAGTTTATATTTCCAACTGCTTACTAAGAACTGAGGCAGGAGGGCCCAACAAAAAGCTCCCTGAAGAGGCTGAAGAAAATGAAGATATTACCAAGACTAGAAGACAAACTCTGCCACGTTCCCCTATGCAGGTAAATCTGTATTTCACAATGGCCCTGACACAAAACCCACAGAAAGATGGCAACTCATTTGGTTTACTTCAATAGGCATTGGGTCAGCTCTCAGATGTACCAGCCTCTTATTTGTATTTCCACTACAAAAAAATGAATAAATAATGAACTCCAGTGTACATGCACCTGTCTTCATTCAAACAAAGTGCTGTTTCATGCTAGCAATCAGACAAGAAAGAATTGAAACATTCTCATTATTATTGACAATAAAATAAGGTTTGTCTTGCTCAGCCTCTTCCATCATTTTTCAGATTTAACTCCTGGCACAAACTTAATGAACAAAAACTGAAGCAACGTAGCCTGTGCCAGACAGCACATTATAATCTGAAATTACATCTCCAGCTCTAATGTGAATACCCCAAAGCACCTTTGATGAAAAAACACACACGCCTTCTAGATTGTACACAGAGATCAGACTTAGCCCTCATGTATTCTCAGGCAGAGCCAACTGGCTGCTTCTGTCCGCTGTAATCAGGAGACAGCACTCTGGGTTGGCATGGCCACAGGAGTTTACAAGGCCCACAGCTCTGGGGCCAGACCTGCTGCAGTTCAGTCTCGCCCCTCCGTGCTGCAGAGAGTCTCCTTCACTACCAAGTAAAGGCAAGAGGAAAAACAACAGAATAAACACTGTATATATTATGTATGTTCTGGGAGGAGAAACGTGCCCATCACTTGTCATGTTTGACAATTAAGATCCAGAAAATGCAACATGGATATTCTATTTTGAACCATCCTTCAGAAAAAAATGAAACCCACACTCTGTAGTTAATTCCTTACCTTCAAGAGCCCTCTCGGGAAGTCTTTGCCATCGTTCATCCCCTGGAGGTTAGCAACAAACTCTTGGCAGGTCATCTTTTTCCCAATGTTCTGAAAGGGATGTCAAGAGAAACACAGCATCATATTCCTGCTGCTTTCCAAAATGACAGGAATGAGCAACATCAGATTAAATGCATCTTCCTGCTCTCCTTTAAGCCCAAGGCAGGCAGCACTAAGAAAGCATTCATGAGATTACTCATAGATGAGCGTCCTTGTATGCACATAGCTAGAAAAGGGAAGGTGCTTTTGCACCCAAAGGCCCACACACACCCCAAAAAAACCCCCCAGCTTTAAGCTGGGGGTAATGAAGAGGACAGTGATGAAGCTCTCTGGTATCTGCATGGTGCCTTATATCCCCATGTCTCCAAGCTCTACCCGTCTCTGATGGAAAAGCTCTACTTGAATCTGCTGTGGGCACAAGGAAACACGTGACTGAGGCCCTTTCCAAACCCTTCTCTTAAAATTTGCAATAATCCCTTTCAGTGGCAACTGCCTTGAGTTGGAGTGCGCTGCCCATTACCTTTTCTGATTCACAGGCTGAGGCTGCTTGGACATTTCCATAGGCTTGCTCTCTTTTCTCTCTTCCTGTCTAAGTCTCAGACTGATAACTGCCCAAACAAGCCACCAATGGGAAAGGAACAGTTATGTCCATGTAGGAGCCAAACTATATCCAGATGCCTGGGGCTGCCTGTCCTGGGGGGATGTTATGAAGCCGCTTTATCCCTTAACCGTCCGCTCAATGACCAAGGACGTTGTTTCTTTCAGATGGACCCGGGGGGTGGGGCTGCAGCCAGGGGACCGGGTGCGGGGTGTCTCGGCAGGGCTCAGGAGGGAGCGCTGGGCTGCTTTTTGGGTTTCTTTTGTGTTCCCGCTAGCTGGGAAAAGGTGCTGTTGGTTTTTCTTGTTCTTTTTCCCTTCCCTTCCCCTCGCCTCACTGCCTCCCTTCCCTCCTTGCCGGTCTGGGGAGCCTGCGGGTGTCCCTAGCGGGCCTGTGGGGTGGCTCCGGCTGGTCCGAGCCCATGTGTCTGATCCCTCTCCGGGAATTTGCTGTATTTTGAGGATTTTTTCCCTGTTCTACCCTGTTTTGTTTGGTGTTAATAAAGAGTTTGTTTCTTCCACTTTCACTTGCTGTGACCCACTTGTCTAACTGGTGGAGGAAAAGGGAAGGCCCTTTTCCCTTCGGAGAAGACACTCATTCCGGAGTGCTTCCTCCTGAAGTTTTGTCTCCAAAACCGAGACAGTGCCCTAAACTACTCTTGAATCCTAGTCTCCATCATCCCTCAGAGGAAGTGTCTGTACTCGGTCCCCCAGGTGCTAGAAGTCCCCTGCTTCACACGTGGGAGCCTTGTGAGTGGGCAGCAATTACAACTCTGCATTGATGAAAAAGGACACCGAAGAATCTGGGAAAGGAAATCAGTCTGAAATTAGCTGTGAAACGTGGTAACGACAGAGGGAAAAATGGGGCTCTGTGATGGTCACGGTATCTTTGAGGATGGCACCACTGTCAGTCAAGAGATGGAGGTGAAGATGACTTTTCCACTGTCAGGGCATGCTTTGTCTGCAGAAATACAGCAGAAGAGCTTTGTGTGGGCTTTGTCTTGGACTAGGAGCAGGAGCCCAAATTCACAGAGGACTGGAGCCCAAGGAAGGCCACCCTTTGGTAATACAGGTCATTGGATGTTAAGAGTTACATAATAGCACATCCTCTATTTCCCTTCCATAATGTATCATCAGGAGAGATGGAAAACCACCAAATCTTGACCATCAGCCTCACGTAGCCAATAAGGAAGATCCCATAGCCTGCAGCCTGTACAAAGCCACAGAAAGAAGGCAAGCAGTAACGCTGGAACAATGCATGGCTTCCCACAACAGGATGGCTCCTGACAACACAGGCCGGCTGTAACCCTGGCTCTCTGCTTGCAAAGCTTATAGAACACAGCTCATAACTTCAGTCTTTAGATGCAGGCTGGAACTGGTCTAGTAGACTTGCAGGTGCTTTCCTTTCTCACTCCAATTTCAGCCTGCTTCCACTTCTTTCTTCCACACAGCAGTTTGCAGCTTCTCCATGCTGACCAAATCCAACAGCAATGTGGCATTGGAGACAAATGGCTGTTTTGCCTCAGGACCACAGCTAGTATCTCCATACAGTGCCACAGAGGTTCCAGAAGATGTGCCTGGTGGTCTAGAGATACCTCAAAACTCTCTAGCACCAGTGTGGGTGATGGCCTCTGTGCAGAGAAGCAAGCATGCATTTCCAAGACACACCTAGCAAAAACTGTTTAGTTACAAATAGAATGAAGTGTGGCAAGACAGGGAAAATAAAGGGTATAAGTAAGAGTTTGTCTACAAGAGTTAAAGGCAAATGTGAACTGAAGGCAGACCAGCTGCATTACAGCCCTACAAGCAGTGGAGCTCATTGTGAAATAGAAGTGTCTGTGCTTATGATCAGTATGCCAGTAACAAATAGAGCTCCGTGTAGACAAGCCCTGTGACTCATTTGCTTCCTGCTCTAGCGGAATCCTGGTAAGGATGGGGCAAAGCATTATCTTTGTTAGGAAATAGGCAGTTAGGCATATCTGCAAGGGCTGCATTCCAAGTCAAAAACGCCAAACTTACCACCTATGTGGAAAAATGCAAAGCAATTAAGAAGAAGACCAAAATTACAGGAAATGAGTGGGGTTGGAGGGAACATGATGACACACCCACGGACATAATATGAGCAGGAGTCTGGCAAATACTACAGCTGCATATACATAACAACACACTGTCAACTGCCAGTGGGATGAGCCTCCAAAGTTACATAGTGCAACAGCCAGAGTCGGCGGCAGCAGCAGCAGTGATGGGTCAGTGCCAGATCGTTTACTCCAGTACTTCTGAAGACAGTAGGGCCCACTAAAGCACTGCAGGAAGCAATGGGAATTGCTGTCAGGCTGATGCGTGACCATTTGGTCTCCCTCCCTGGACTGTGAGGCCGGGCAGACTGGAAAGCAGGAACCCCAGGCTGCTCATCGCTCTGGGGAGTGGGATACCTGTGCAGAAAGACTCAAGTGTGCTCAAGAGAAGCCATGTGCACTAAGAGACAAACTGAGGCACATTCCTGTACCCCCAATCACCCTCACATATGACTGACACACCATTCAGTAGGGAAGGCTAAGCCTTCAGAGAAAAAAATTCTTCGTAACTCCCTTCCCTCTCCTGCTTCCACAACCTTCAGACAAAGGCGTTCAATCAATGGGAGGTAGGTCTCAAAACTCCTAGCGAACACGCAAGTCTTGGTTTTATTACCTGCACCCACAGGGGCTGAGCAGCCCTTTTAGACAGACCCAGGGTGCCTCCATGTCCCGCTGCCTGACCCAACACCCTCAATGTGTAAAAGCTCCCAAGGGACACCTTCCTGGAAGAGGCCTGCAAGGGCAGTGGAGGGCCAGAGGGAAGCCCCAGAGCCACCTGGCTGAAGCCACTGCTTTTGCACACTATCACGCCATGCTCCCTGTGTTTTAACCCACTCTATCCTAACTCCAGGGCAGAGGAAGCCTCCCATCAGCACGGGAATACCTTGCATATCAGGTGTATTGCACCATGGGTGCTGAAATACCCATCCTAAGGCTGCTGGCACCCTGCAGCAGCATGACTAAGAGGACTCAAACCGGAATGCTATTTGCCGCAGGCAAGCAGTGCGTAGAGGTGTGCAGTGCAGGAACACAGGGCTGCCACTCAGCATGCCCACATGCCCCCTCCCCTCTCTTGGCTCTGAGTACACCCACCATTTGTCTGTGCAAAACTCTGGTTCCACCAGGTCTGCCCCCTGCAACTGGATGCCTGCAAACATCACCTTCCCTTTGTGACCTTCCCCAAACTTCTTCACCTCCTGTCTTTATTCTGCCTTCCCTCATGTTTGTACATACTGTAAAGGGGAAGCTAATCCCAAGCACAGCTTCCTGGTCAGGGTCTGCTGCAGGAAGGATGGTAAGCACACCAGAAAGATGGGCCTGAGGACAGAAGGTATGCTCAGACATTATGGCAAAGCCAGGTACAATGCCAGCTTACACACGACTGATCAAGGTATGCTGGAAAGGCCTGCCCAGGACAACAGCCTGGGAGTGCAGCCTTCTCACTGTTTGCTGTCTGCAGGGGCTTTAGATGAAGGCCACCAAAACGGGGACTGCCAGAAAACCACCCCATCCCAGCATGGTGTGGATAGGAGCAGTCTACACAAAGCTGCGCATACTCACATGGCCATGCAGGTCTGTGTTAAGCAGCATCATGGCACACGTGAGACAGTGAACTCCATCTGCAGAAAGAGACATAACCAGAGTCACATGCAAAACCACATATGGACCTTTAAGAAGCTGAAACTGAGCCTCGTAGACTAATTGAGTCTGTTCCCTTTGTAAGAATCTGTTTTATCAAGAAATACACATAATTACATAAATGAACAATGAGGTCATCACACAGCTGCCAAACCAGAACAGTCTCTCTTTTATCTTTTAGTAACTGTCAAAACTGTCTTGCAGCACCCATGGATGAAGCAAACAAGACAGGAAATCATGCTATCACTCTTAGCTTGCTAATACCAATACCACAGTCTGAATGAACACCTTCTTCATTTACTTCAGTGCAGAAAGGGAAAAGTAAAATACATTAATTCTTGTGTCAAGAGTGGGTACAGCAGGGTATCCTATTTTTCTCCCCCTCTGTCTCAGTCTTTATTCAGAGCTCAGACTTAATTTTGGAGAAGCACAGTCAGTTATTTATGCTGCCTTGGCTCCATGCTGGGTAGAGAGGACTCCAGGGGTTTCTAAGCTGGTCCTGTGGCCAAGGCCCTCAGCGGTAAGTCAGATTCATAGAACCAGAGAATACCGTTGGAAGGTCTGAGAGACTGAAGGTCTGAGAAGAAAATTATTACTGGCTCAAAACAACTGAAATGTGTGTGTAGGGGGAGCAGCTCTGAAGCAAATGGGATGGTGCACTGCTCCACACACCATCCCTCTGGAGCCTCTAGTCCAGAACTTCCACCAATCGCTGGCACACTGAAAGCAATGCCCAGCACCCTGCCCTGGAGCCCCAGGCAAGCCCTGGGGTGGCCAGATGATTGGAAGCCCCCACTGCGGGTTGTTTGCCATGGGAGGCCAGAGCAGACCCCAGGATGTGTGATTGTGTCCCCACTGTATTTAGATTTTATGGAAGCTGAAACCACTAAGGTCCAAGGCAGTAGCAATATCTTGTTCTTCTTTCTTTTAATCTCTTCTTTTCTACTCGTAATTTCCATTTTCTGAAATATGGATAATTAAGGTTGGATGAGTAAAGTTTGCTAAGTCATGCTCTGTGAAATGCTTTATTTGATTGAATGTTTGTTTTAAATTTTTCCAATTTCCTGATCTTCTAAGGTTTGCTAAGAAAGTTTGGTTTTGAACATCCTGGGAACTTTTGTCAAGTTCTTCTTTGTGCCCACCTCAGGGAAAAGTAGTAGTACTTTAAGCCCTTTTTAAATAAACTTTCCAAGCAAGTATAGAAGGCACCCTGCAACGATCATGGAGTCCAACTTCTGGCTCTGCACAGGACATCCCTAACAATCACACCATGTGCTTGAGAGAGCATTGTCCAAACGCTTCTTGAACTCTGTCAGGCTCATGCTATGACCACTGCCCTGGGAGCCTGTTCCAGTGCTCAACCACCCTCTGGGTGAACCTGATATCCAACCTAAACCTCCCCTGAAACAACTTTAAGCCATTCTCTCTCATCCTGTCACAGGTCACCACAGAGAAGAGATCAGTGTCTGCCCCTCCTCCTCCCCTCATGAGGAAGCTGTAGACTGCAATAAGGTCTGCCCTCAGTCTCCTCCAGGCTCAGTAAACTAAGTTATCTCACTGCTCCTCATCTGGCTTTCCCTCTAGACCCTTCTCCATCTTCATATCCCTTTTCTGGATACTTTCTGATAGCTTCATATCTTTCTTATATTGTGGTGATATATATATATATTTTTTTTTTTTTAATATACATATATATATATATAACAGCACCCAGTACTAAGATCCTGGGCAAAGTGTGTAGGATCTAAATGCTTACTCAGGGTCCGAAGTCGCAATTTCCCTCTTGCACCCTGGACTAGACTAAGGCAGCCACATCACCAGGCAAGTCATCATTTCAGTCTGGACATGATGCACCCGTTCTACCCGACTGCCTACAGTGTCTTGAAACAAGAAAGGCAATAGGCAGAGGAAAGAGACAGTGCAGGACCAGATCCCGTCTTACTCTATTCCCTGTCTTACTCTATTCCCCTCCCCTGCATGACAGCCAGTAAAGCTGAACAGGTGCAAAGTGCCCAAACACAATCTCACTGCACCAGGGGTAGGTCACAAAGCAAGGGGTAAGGAAGCACAGTGGTACTTTCAAGTGTAGCAGCTCTTTCTGACGCTTGAAACTAAAGGTACAGCTTAACCCATGATTGCCTTCTTTTTCAACCTCCACCTTCAGTGTGTGATCGGCATGTGCTGCAATCACAGGGCCACGTGGCTCTGCCAGCACGTCTGGCTGAGCACAGCAGTTATACCACCAGACAGTTAGTCCTCTTCTGCATTCCCAGTTTTCTCAGGTTTGATCTATGTACTTGTTTGTTTCCCTCATCTATTTCCAAGCTGACTGAAAACATTGGCAAGGAGGAGCACTCTGACGTTAGCCAGTCGAGATGAAACCATGCCAGGGTCTGAATACAGCACCCAAAATTCACCCTCACAACTGGCAAGGACTGGCATGCCTGATGCCAGTGCATGCACACACAAGCACTGAATGGAGCATGGAAAGCAAACGGCTTCTCTTCCACCTGACATGGGACCTATTCTTGTCCACATGAGTGCAGCCAGAGTACAAGTACCACAGACCAAAGTCTGCGAGACCAGAAACTACAACTGAGGACATTCAAACCTGGAGGTGCTACAACTGAGGATTTATACTGAGGAGGCCTGAACACCTTTCCTGCTGAGGGTTTCAGTGCTTACTACAGACAGTCTCTAAAGTGTGGTACAGCGACTACATAGCTTCATTTTCCAGGCATACACCGTATGTGCTATTGAAGGTAAGAATGAAGGAAGACAGCAATAAGCAAAGACCTTAGTATCAGAAACAAAGTTACCTTGAGAAGAAATGGTGTTTGGGTTGCACTGGTAGTATCTGCTGGAGAAGTGGATTAAAACTCTCTCTCGTTCCTGAGTTTCTCCAATAAGTGAAA
Source organism: Struthidea cinerea (assembly GCA_013397865.1). Taxonomy (NCBI): domain Eukaryota; kingdom Metazoa; phylum Chordata; class Aves; order Passeriformes; family Corcoracidae; genus Struthidea; species Struthidea cinerea. The sequence goes on from VZTI01004291.1 coordinate 205,656, forward strand.
AGGCTTTAAAGAAACTCCTAAAAGAGAAGTGGGGAAAAGAAGTGACATTTAGGTAATAAATCTTTTTTTGCTTCACACAGCGCACAGAGCAAAGCACACATCACAGCAAGAAGTACGTAAGCACACATCAGACATTCAGTTCCAAGGAGCCTTTCTAGAAAACTGGGCTATCATTCCGTGTGCAATTAACTCCAACATTATAGTAAATGAAGGAATATTTAAATTACCACCGGTCTCAGCCACAGAATATACAAAATAATAAATAATTCCACCATTTGAAAGAGCTGTTCTTACTTTTAAGTATTTTTCTCTTTGGGCAGGGAACTGGAACACATATTCTTTATGCATGACAACACATCCAGGATGTTCCCTATCCTCTTCTAATTGCCCACCTCTCCTGCACCTTTTTTTTAGACTTTACTTCATTGGTATTGCTCTCCAAATCAGACAAGCTACTCCAAGTGGTGAAGTCAAGCAAGTGCACAGCACTCACAGCTAACACCAAATGCGTGGTCACTTATCGGAGTGGCCAGAACCACATCAGTCAGGGAGGAGGGTGACTACCCAACCTACAGAAAATATCTGGGCAAGAGGGCAGAAGAGTCGCAACATCTCCCACTGAGCTTCAACAGCAGGAGGGGTAACTTGGCCCTTCTGAGGCTCTTGCTTATGAGAGCCCATGGTGCAGGGCTGGTGCACAACCTGGCACACTCACTGGATATAGCCAGCAAGCCTGTGCAGAGAAGTGGGGAGGACGCACATCTTTCCCTTTTATTCTCATGCTTGACCATCCCTCCTCTTAACCACATTGCTGTTCTTCCTACTAGAAAAATACGTCTCACAGCCAAATATGAACTTCTCCATTCATTTATCAGGATGCTTCTAAGAAAATACTAAAACCACAAAATTTCTGGATCTGAAGTAAGAAGACATACAGAGTGAGTGTCTAATACACAATTTTTAAATATCCCATGAGACTGAAACTAACACTAGGTCTGAGAGGCATGGAATATATTGCTGGAACATTCACATCTATCTAGTCTCGATGCATAAACTTTAATTTTTCTCTCTGATGTAAGGTCAGAGACAGGCTGTACTTGCAACAATCTCACACCCATACAGAGTGTGATCTGCCTGGTAATAACTTAATTTCATATGTAATGTATTGCAAATAACCCAATTCACAAGTAGATACAAGTGATTCTTCGCAGGGTTTCTCTGTCCTTCCTACTTTGTGTTCCTATCCTGGTTCCGGCCAGGACAGGGTTAATTTTTAATATAAGGGTTGATGTTACTTCTGATCCTCTTGAAGGGACCTCCAGTTCATATTTACAAGAAATGAGCAACACATACTACTATCAGAACTACAGACCCCAATCAAGTAGAAGAAAGGGACAATTGGATCTATTGGACTGCGTGGATCCAGTGCCCTGGCACATCAGACACACAAGAGTGCAAGGCTTTAGTTCACATGGGCACATGATGTACCCTGATGCCATCAAAATATGTGGGGACAGAAGCCATTTCTTTCTGGGGTGCCAGGAGGATCCCAACAGCTGATTGCACTGGAAGCTGGAGACAGCATGATTGGGAATGAATGGCAAAAACACCCCACTGTGACTGGCATCCTTAGCATAGGTTACCCCAAAAGAGGGTATTTCAACCTAAAAGAGCTTTTGGGATAGCTGCTGTGGAGCCAGAGGAAATTAGACAGCTTGCATGGTGTCTCAGAGGTCCTCCTGTTTTGGGACTGCTGAGGGTCAAAGAACAACAGGTACCGATCGCTACCACATCGCTGCACCATCAATACTGCGCCACCTGGGACTCTGTGACCCCCATCCATGAGATGATTCATGAGCTGGAGAGCCAGGGAGTGGCCAGCAAGACTCATTCACCCTTTAACAGTCCTATATGGCCAGTGTGTAAGCCCAGCAGAAAGCGGGGACTGACAGACTGTCATGGCCCGAGTGAAGTCACACCACCACTGAGTGCCACTGTGCCCAGCATGCTGGGACTTCAGTACAAGCTGGAGTCCAAAGCAGCGAAGTGGTGCCACCACTGATATTGCCAACATGTTTTTCTCCATCCCTTTAGCAGCAGAGTGCAGGCCACCGTTTGCTTTTACCTGGAGGGGGTGTGCCATACACCTGCAACTGACTGCCCCAGGGGTGGACACACAGCCCCACCATTTCCCATGGTCTGATCCAGACTGCACTGGAAAAGGAAGTAAGGACAAGGGTGAGGTCCTAGAATACTTACAATATATTGATGACATGATCGTGCAGGGCAACACAGCAGAAAGAGGAGAAGATAATCCAAATCTTCCTGAAGGCTAGTTTTGCCATACAGTAAAGTCAAGGGACCTGCCCAGAAAATTCTTTTTTTTTGGAGTAAAATGGCAAGATGGATGTCATCAGATTTCAATGGACATGGTCAATGGAATAGCCGCCATGTCCCCACCAACCAGCAAGAAGGAAACACAGGTTTTCCTAGGCACTGTGGGTTTTTGAAGGATGCATATTCCAGATTACAATCAGATTGTAAAACCTCTCTATCATGTGATCCCAAAGAAGTATCATTTCAAGCAGGGTGCTGAACAACAACAAGATTTTTAACAAATTAAACAGAAGATTGCTCATGCAGTAGCCACTCAGGACAATACAAAATGTAAAAAATATGTTCCACAGTGCAGCCAGGAAGAATGGTCCTTCCTGGAGTCTCTGGCAGTAAGGACACATGGAGACTCGAGAGTGCCCCTGGTGTTCTGGAGTTGGGAATACAAACATTCCAACATATAGAGGATCTGAGGCCAGCTACACCCCCACTGAAACAGAGATACTGGCAATTTATGAAGGGGTTGGAGCTGACTCAGAAGTGACTGGCACAGATCTTCCTGGTGCCCCAACTGCCAGCACTGGGCTGGATATTCAAAAGGAAAGTCCCTGCAACACATCATGCCACTGTGGAGTAACTGGATTGCTCTAACCACACAGTAAGCTTGAATAGGAAACCCCAATCACCCAGCGATCTTGGAAGTCATCACTAACTGGCCTGAAGGTGAAAATTTCAGACTACCATCGTCATCAGAGGAGGAGAAGGTGACATATCCTGAGGAGGCCCCACCATACAATCAGCTACCTGAAAATGAAAAGCAATATCTCTCTTTACTGACAGTTCCTTTTGTATCACAGGGACAAATCAAAAATGGAACGCAGCTGTATGGAGCCCTCTGTGACAAATCACAGAAGCTACTGAAGAACAAGGTGAATCAAGTCAGGTTGCAGCGCTGAAAGCCATCCAGCTGGCTTTAGGTATCACTGAGTGAGAAAAATGGCCAGCAGTCTACCTCTACACTGACTCGTGGGTGGTGGCAAATGCTGTGTTGGGGTGGCTGGGCTGATGGAGAAAGGTCAATCAGCAGTGCAGAGGGAAACACATCTGGGCTGATGAATCATGGCAGGAAATTGCTGCCCTGGTAGAGAAGATGGCTGTAGAAGTTCATCATGAGATACACATGTGCCCAAGAGTCAGGCTACTGAAGAACATTGCAACAATGGAGAGGTGGTCGGGCCACCAAGATTAAAGTCCCTGAGGTACATATGAGAAATGTGTTAGGGAACACGGTCTGGACTGGTCCTGCCTTTTTGCAAAGGTAAATTCATCCATGGGATATGTTTTGCTCAGGGATCTGAGGGCACTTGGTGGATAATGTAGAGGGACAGGGAAACATGAGGTGTAGCTCAAGGGGATTCAATTTCTGGGTGAGAACGGTCTGTAATGTTGAATAGTACGGTACTATTTGCTGAACGACACTGCCACTGTACGCCGTAACTATTGTGGAGAATGAACATGGACTGCTCCAGATTCACCAGTCGTGAGCTCCTGAGGCAGACTGCAACCAGCCAACACCACAACAGCCCTCCTGTCCTGAAGGACATCTACAACAGATAGAACCTACAGTCATGGACTAAATAAACTCAACAGACATCTTGAAAGGACAGCCACTGGCTATGGAAATGACACTCGTGCTAGTGTTTATATATATACACATACATATATGTAGCTGGGAGGTGTAGGACCTGGACACAATATAGACAGTATAGCATACGGGGTGGAAAACATCCTGATTCTGGCCAGGACAGTTAATTTCTGCAGTAGCCACGACGGGCATGCCCAGGAGCCTGAGGTTATTCCATGCCACCTCAGGTCATGCGCAGTGGTTGTGGGGGAAAGAGTCCCTCCTGGTCGGGTAGTGTGGCGGAGCAGGAGGGGTACTGCCAGTTTCCACATGGTGAGCACTTGCATGTGAATCATTCACCTCTCTTGTACACTCTGTTATTAATACTGTTGCTGTTACTGCTCGTTTTTCTTGTTTCATTTGCTGTTTCCAGTAAATTGTTTATATCTCAACCCTTGATCTTTGCCTTTTGTGCCGCCAATTCTCCTCTCCAGACACCCCATGGAGAGGGGGAGGGGGAAGGGAGCAAGTAACGCATGGTTTGGAGTGCTTCAGTGGGAACATTAAATTGGGGAATACTGTTCCTAAATCCACAACAGCTCCCAAGGCACATTTTGAGAATTAGCCATCTTTCTGTCTCCTACCCCAATTTGGGCTCTTTCCATCAACAACTCCCTGCCTGTGCCAGGCACCACTGACCTACACCTTCTCCTCCTCCTCCACACCTTTACCCCTTGGAAGCTGACTTGGAGAGGCAACTGATGAAAGAATATCTGGTAAATAAACAAGGCAGTTTCCTCACTCTCAGAGCACAATGCTGCAGCCAAGGGCCATAGGGATGAGTTTCTGCCCACCAGGAAGACCAGAGAACATAGAATACCCTAAGTTGGAAGGCATCCAACAAGAATCACTAAGTCCAGCTCCTGGCTCTGCACAGGATACCCCTAAGAATCACACCGTGTGCTTGAGAGCATTGTCCAAACACTTTCTGAGCTCTGTCACGCTGGTATTGTGACCACTTCCATGGGGAGCCTGTTCCAGTGACCAATCATCCTCTGCGTGAAGAACTTCTCCCTCATGTCCAACCAAAAATCCCCTGAAACAACTTTAAGCCATTCCCTTGGGTTCTGTCACAGGTCACCACAGAGAAGAGATCAGTGACTGCCCCTCCTCTTCCCCCTGTGAGGAAGCTGTAACTGCAATGAGGTCTCCCTTCATTCTCCTCCAGCCTGAACAGACCAAGTGACCTCAGCCACTCCTTCTTCGGCCTCCCCTCTAGGCCCTTCACCATCTCTGTAGCCTTGTGTGGATACTCTCTGAAAGCTTCGTATCTTTCTTATATTGATGGGACCAGAACTACCCCCAGCACTGGAGGTGAGGCTGCCCCAGTGCAGAGCAGAGCACAACAATCCCCTCCCTTGCCCAGCTGGCGATGCTGTGCCTGATGCACTCCAGGACAGGGCTGGCCCTCCTGGCTGCCAGGGCACTGCTGGCTCATGTCCAACTTGCTCTCCACAAGGACTCCCTGGTCCCTTTTTACAGCGTTGCTCTCCAGCAGCCCATTTCCCAGTCTACCCCAGGTGCAGAATCCAACACTTGCCCTTGTAAAATTTCACACAGTTGGTAGCTGCCCAGGCCTCTCATTCATCAAAGTCTCCCTGCAGGACCTCTCTTCCTTTGAGGGAGTCAATGGCTCCTCCCAGTTTAGTACCATCAAACTTACTTACTATATGTTCAAGTCCTGTGTTTAAGTCATTTATGAAGATGCTGAAAAGCACAGGACCTCAGGTGGAGCCCTGAGGAACCCCGCCAGTGACAGGTCACCAGTCTCATGTCACCCCATTCACTACAACCCTTTCTGCCTGACCCCTGAGCCAGCTGCTCACCCACCACACGATGTGTTTATCCAGCTGTGGGCTGGACATTTTCTCCAGAGGGGTCCTGGGAGAGACAGCACTGAAAGCTTTATGAAATCAAAAAATATAGCATTAACTGGCTTCCCCTGATCAGCTAGGTGGGTTACCCCGTCATAAGAGGAAATTTGGTTGGATAAGCAGGACCTTCCCCTCATGAAGCTGTGCTGGTTGATCACTGAACTGTCTTTCAGGTATTTTTCAATACCTCCCAGAATAATCTTCTCCATAATTTTACCAGGCACTGAAATGAGACTGACAGGTCTGCAGTATCCAGCATCATCCTTCTTGCCCTTCTTGAAGGTTACACGGTTTCCAGTCAATTGGGACCTCTCCAGATGCCCAAGACCATTCCAAAATCATTGAGAGAGACCTCACAATGACATCAGCCAGCTCTTTGAGTATTTCTGGATGAATCCCACACGGCTTCACAGACTTACAAGGATTCAGATGGAGCAGCAGATCCCACACAAGTTCAGAGTCAGCTAGGAGTTTATCATTCTCACAGCCATGGTCCTCCAGCTCAAGGCACTGAGCCATTCTGCACTGCCTTTTCCTACTGACTTATTTTTAAATCTTTGTGTTGTTCCACACAGTACTGGCCACGTACAACTCCAACTGGACTTTGTCAGCTGGAATTTTCTCTTTACAGTGGTGAGCAGCAACTCTGTATTCTTCCCACATCACCTGACCTTGCTCCCACTGGCCAAACATCTTCTTTTTTTGTGTTCGCTCCAGAAGATCCCTGGTGATTCAAGTTAGCTTTCCACCTTGTCTGCTTGACTTCCAACATTTTGGATTTGCCTGCTCCTGTGCCCTTAGGAAGTGGTGACCAGCACTGATGGATCCCAGCACCTTCAAAAGCATTTTCCGAGTGAACCTTACTAACTAGTTCCCTGAGCAGCCTGAAGACTGCTCTCCCCATGTCCAGGGCTGGACTCCAGAATGGACACTGGGAGGAGCTGGAGCAGCCACCCCAACTCCTCCCCTCCCGTAGTCCTGCAGAGGCTGCGAGAGATGCACACAGGAAGTGCATGGGCAACATGGATCCAGGCAGTGGACAGTGAAGGAACAACCTTTCCCAGGTCTCAGACTTTTCCCTGATGCTGCACAACAGCCTCCCACAGCTGGGACGTAGCACGGATCTGGGCAGCTGCCTCCAAAATGCTCAATAAACCACTTTGTCAGCGAGCCAGCAACAACAGCAGTGTTACCTCTCACTCTCTGCCAAGTGCGAGGCAGCATGCCTCAGTTTCCCCAGGCTTCGGGATGATTCTTTGTCCCCAGCTGCTGCTGCATGCTCAGGGCATGTAGTTGGCAATTACTGCAGCTACTCTCAAAACCTCAGCAACCCTCGGCTTGTTTAAGTCCTACATGAGCCTGGGCACATTTTAGAGAAGGTCATAACTATTAATATTAACAGGAGATCTACAGGGAGCAGAGACCTCCTAAATACGTGCCACAAAGCAATTATGTGTTGGATTTCACAATTTAAAAGAAGGGTATATTTAGCATCATGCTTCAGGGGTGCTAAAACCTGGAATGAGCAGCAGACCTCCCACTGCCCAGCAGCTCCCACCCTGTGCAGAGTGGGTGCTCCAGCTTGGCTCTGCTCCCCCTCCTTCAGGACCAGGCGTTTCGTGCTTGTGCAGGCATGTTTCACTTCCACCACCTTCAGCAGGCAGGACTTCGTGGGTGCCTTGGATCTGCTATGGTCTCAGGGCATCAGACCCCCGGAAATGCATTTGCAAGGGGGCTAAGAAGTGCATGCACAGCTCCTGGATTTGTATCATTAGAAAAAAAAATCCCACTTAAGTAACCTCAGTCAAATGATTTAAGTTCATTTAAATCCCCTTAAACACCAGAACACCAGCAACAGCGCTAACAGGCCACTGCTACACAAACTTGGTGTTTTGACTTTCAGAAAAAAAGTACTGAAAATAAACAAGGTTGAGCCTGATTCCAGTGTAAAAAGGAAAGAAAACTGAAGGGCTGGGTTTTCAAACACCCACACCAACAGTTACCAAACTCGCTACAGCTTTTTCCGCATGGAAGCTTTTGCTGTTCTGCACATTTCTGGATGCCTCAGGGAGACAGAGAGAGGGGAGCTGCCAAGCCACACCAAACCCTGGTCTTAGTACACTGCAGCAAAGCAGAGTAAGCTCCAGAAGGCATCAGCCAGAAAATCTGTGCAGAGCAGCTGTGGGCAGCACCGCAATTCCTCACAAGCACGTGGCAGACTACAAGTCCCCTGTCTGGAGAGTGACTGGACACTTGTCTCCAACTTCTCTGTATCAAGGACCATCTCTAAGCAGGTCTACCCAAATATTTCCCTCTCCAAGTGCCACCACTCCAGTAGCACTGGAGTACGGCAGCACACCAAGCCAAACAGAAGAGGAAAGCTCTGTCCCCAAAATATATCACAGTCCTCTCTCTTCACCTTCTTATACCCCAAAAGGACAACCATGTAAATCAGGACAACACTGCAAACAGCACTGTTACTAAAACAAAACATGAAGTCCACAAATGGAATTTTACCTGAGCGAACAGTCCAGCGTCATGCCTGTGAAGTCAAAAAATTTAAGATATTCTTCGGCCACAAGCTTGCTGAATTCATTGCTGTAGAAAAGCGAAGAAATAAGTAAAGGTTATCATTCAAGAGTGAAGCCCTCCAGAAGCAGCAATAAGAACAATGTGGCCAAAGGCCTCATATCAGCACATACTTTTTACCCAAATGTTTTGCCACATCAGAGCGTTTGAATCTGTCCAGATGGTAGAGGCGCTTAGCCAGGCGCCTAGCTGCTTCCAAATTGCTGCTGCTGCCATTGCTGAGATCGTGGCCAAGGGCTCCAGTGGCATCTTTCTCCTGAAGTTCATTGCTCCCCATGGCTGCACTGGAGTCTAACACCACATTCTGTAGTTCAACATTGCTGTGAGATGAAAAAAATATGGAAAGAAGAAAAGTAAGGTAACATTAGAGTTTCCTCTTAGAATAGAAAGCAATTAACTGTACAGAGGCAAGATGACACAATGTAACAAAATCCACTTAATTGAAGGAGCAATGTAAAACAGGGACATTCATATAGCAGCCAGCAGAAGTTAAGGGTGTTTAATACAGCCAAATACAGGCAAATCCTTCTGACTGTGCTAAGGATCCTCAACTTGGGCTCACTTGAGAGAGAGCTCTTTGCTGTTATCAGCCTACAACTGCACCTGAGTGCTTCTTGCATTAGTATTCTTTAACCCAATTGCTCGCTTGGCTTGAAGAGGCCTCTGTAAAATTAGGCAATTAACCATTTTTCAGGAGAAATGCAGTGATTAAGCCAGGGTCATCAGTTACTCCAGGCTGAGTCAGAGCAAGTCCCTTCCTCATTCTTTCCCAGTGGTCCTGGAAACAATACAATTCCTTAAATCTAAAATAGTATCACCAGAGCTCTCAGTGGCTTCTGTGTCACCCATGAGCAGCGGACATCCCACGGGAAGGCACTGCTACAAAAAGCAGGACTTGGAGCAAGGAACCCAGTCTGGATTATGAGAGACACAAGCCACCCATGCCAGCCTGGAGAACTCCTTGCTTCCCTCCTGTTCCCTCGTGGTGGCAATTATTTCCCTCACCAGCTGCTCAAAGTCAAGATGTTCAGCATGGCAATCCCAGGGCACTTTAGATAAATCATGCACTTACAGATTCCTCCCACCTCTAGTACAATAGGAAAGCTCTGGCTGAGCTGTGCGCTTGTTTTGCTTCTCCTATCAAAGACAAAAGAGCCCTCCACACCAAAAAGCGCACCCCACCACACACACCCCTGCACAAAGGCAAGCTTTCAACTTTAGAAAAGCATTTCTCTGACAATGGCATGAAAATTTTTGCAAAATCTGAGCTCTGTGTATGTGTGTGTGTGACAGCATTTCTATTTTTATTTCTGTATTTTTATGCTATATAGAAATTCTTTCTACTAAAACGCCACTTACTCAGGGCTAATGAATGATCAGCAAGGGTCATGCACAGGGCAGATATGAGTGGAATGAGTTAAAGATGACTTTAAACGCACAGCACTCTAAACAACATACCATGGCTTCACACACCACTGTAATTTTCAGACTTGACAAGCCATGGTTAAAACAACTGATCGCTGCGCTCCAGTAACAATTGTCTAGCCATTTACTCAGACGTCTGCTAGACACTTATTAACTCCTTAAAGATGAGATTTTCATATAAGATGAGCTTAAAATGAAAATATTTAGTATTCTGCATGCCACAAATCATCACCTGCTTCCTACCTCTCTTCTCATCCATGGTTTAAGAGAAGGACATGTACAGAAAGGAGATTTCCCCATTCTACCTGTTTCCATCCTTTCAGTGCTGCTACAACATCAGAAATATCATACATCTACCCTGTGGGTACAACTTCTTTATCAAGTATCTGGGGAAAACAGAAATCTAACCTGCTCCTGCAAGAACTGGGGATTTCCATTGGTTTGCACTTATTTCAATGTAAATGAAAAGGTGCTATAACAAAAACAGGCTCAGCCTCAATGCTCTAGTAGGAAATTAATACTGTAAATATAATTCCAACAACACTAATATTACTGGCCATCAGTTATCCTAGAAAAGAAAAAAAGTCCCTCCTGACATCTTGTTGTGGAAAATGCCTCCTTGGCCCTTTCCAAAACCACTAGTCAATGTCTGAAGTTCTCTAAATTTGGCCTATACCAAATTTGTGAAGAAAGCAAATGACAGAGTAACCTGACACATGCCCCATGCAATACCTTATCCATCCAAATCAGGCACAACTTGTTCCAAATTCCCATCTCTAACAACTGACAAGAGCAAGGGACACCCAAGTGAGCTAACACATCAACAGAGTCACGTACAAATGCTGCGTCAAAAGTCATGCCAACTCACAGAACCTCACTATAAATCACAGTCTTCCTTCACCACTGCACTTTATTAAAGGTAGTATTTATAGCCCTGAAAGATGGCCAAAGCTGACAAGGAACATCTGTACTCTGCTAGGAACCAGTGCACTACGAGAGCCAACATTACCACAAACCACCACAAGTTTAGAAAGAAAGGAAATGCCAGCATCTGCCACTTAGTGAAATTAGCAGTTAGGCAGCTCCCAGCTTCTGCTTTGCCTCTCAGAGCCGTGGCTGGGATGTGAAGGAGGAACACCCAGCAAGAGGGAGGGTGTGCTCTTTCTCCTGCTTGCCAAAACTAGTCAACAGGGCTGCATAAGAAACCTTATCTTCCAACTTCCCTAATTTAAAGCTTCATCCTGACTGAGGGTGTCCATACATGCAGAAGAAGGAAGAATAAGGGATGCTTCCTTCTGCTATTCCAGCAGTTAATTCTGACAGTTGATTAGCTTATTACTTAGTACAAAGGGGAGCTAAGTAAGTACTTTTTGTACTTTGTACAAGAAGTAAGTACTAAGTGAGTACTTTTTGTACTACGTAAAAAAGTACCAAGTACAAAAAGGTTGTCAAATTAATACAGGTTGTAACATAAGCCTCTTGTTCAGGGGAAATGATAGATTCTTAGCGTTCAAGTGAGACTTCAGTTCTCAAGTGTTTTAGGTGGCTTGAAGACTCAGTGCTCGTATCACTGAGGGCTTACGAAATGCAGATGCCCTGTGCATGGCTACTGTGCAAGCTGCCTCTAGGGCAGGATATTTTAGCAGGGTCCAAGTGGTGTTACTCAGGGAAAAGGCTAATGTCTCTTCTTACTTTCAACGCTTTCCAGGTGCATCATTTTCCCTCCGTGCCTCAGTTTACCAATCTGCTGAACTCAGTAATGCTTGCCTCCCTCTGTAAAGTGCTTATAAAGAATTCTAATCAAGAGGTAAGAGCAACCAAGGCTGAAAACAGGTCTCTCTTCCGCAGTCTACAGTTTCTACACATAAAGAATCCACAGCAGCATTACCATCAAAACAGTGCCAAGAAAGGGCTTTGTGATACAGAGCAAGGCTGGACATGGATTTCCCATGCAGCTTTACTCTTTATCAGAAAAAAATGAGAAACCTCCACTGAAAAAAAGCGGGCTGAAAAATGTAATAGATTATATTCCCCCTAATCCTAGATTCAAGGCCAAAAGGGATTGTAGTGGTATTACTGGTAATTGCCTGTCCAGCAATGGCTGCTGATTTTTATCCAGAGACACTTACATTAATCTCTGCTATTAGAAAACACAGAAAACAGAAGCTACAAAAAAACTCCAGACCTCTCTAGTCTCACAGCACATGAGCTGTGGCCAGAAACCAAGTCTACAGACCTTGATTCTTCTGTCCCCAGCAATGCACTATTGATGCATCCTTTCTCCTTCCGTCAAGGCATCCCCAGACGCACAGGGAATGCACCAAGGCTGTGACCACCATATGCAGCAGAAATTACAGGAATTCGATAAGGAGCTGGTGTGGTAAATGCAATACTCTCTAACAGCAATAGTCACCTCTCCAAGTTCACAGATGAAACATGTAAGATGTAGACGGTAAGCTCTGCCAGGTTTTCCAGCTTTCCTGTAACACGCCATAACTGCTAGGCAGAGTCTGAAATATTTTACACTGTTTTCTTCACTTATTCTATTATCAACCAGTTCTACAGTGATTTAGGTCCCAATGCCAAGATATCTCAATCTTGCCATGCTCTGCACTTAGCACACTTGATCTGTCTGAGAATATTCTAGATTCACTTATTCCCCCCTGTCTCCCATCCCAGGTACCACCAAAACTGAAACTCTGTACAGCAATGTTTGATTGAAGAATGGCTGCAATTTCCAGAAAAAACACAGCAAGGCCAGTAACATAATAATAATGATACAGGCACCTCATATCTCAGTGGTCCACTCTCCCAGCCAACTAGGCTGCAAGAGGAAACCTCAGCCAGAGTATGAGCTTATGATGCCTTAAACTTTGGTATGCTCTTCATTTTGTAGCAAATTCATGGAGAAAAAACTCTCTGCTTCGTCCCAAGGAAGAAATGCATATTAGCATTTTCCTTTGTGGAGTAAAAGCATAGAGCAATTGGCCCAGCTGCTAACAAAGAAGTGATGTTCAGAGTTGACACCAAGTGGCAGGCTGTGACAACTCAGCCTAAGTGCTGTCCTCATCCCAGCTTGCTGTTGCCTGCTACTTTTACCAGACTGATGCACAGCATATGCTCTGTGGCACATGGACTCCCCTGGATGCATACGTTCCTTCCCCAAGGAACACTAATTCATCCAGCATACATGTCTGGAGGGAGTGCACTGGTTGCACTGATGGCAGGGGTAGCTTGGATAAGACAGGGCTGGAACCTTCACAGTCTTTTTGGAAAGAGAGGAGGAGGGAACAGGAGGAAAACCAACTTCTCTCAAGTAAGTGTGCATGCCTTTAACATCAGCTTTACTCCAAGGCAGGCTGTGTCAGGCACTTGGCAGCAAAATCCATCAGAGCAAAACACAGCAATGATTAAAAGTAAGGAAGGGTGGAGAGAGATTCCGGCATGCTGAAGCTAGGGCCAGAATCGATGTTGTTTTCAGCAGGGGTACAGTGTCCATTGGGGAGCCACACTGAAGCTGATAAGCACCCTCTGCAGGCACAGTGCTGGCCCTGTTGTTTTAAATGCTTTCATTCGGAGCCTTCTCATCCCAGTTCTGAAACAGGTCAGCATTCCCTCCATAACCATCAACTCTGTCCACGAAAAGCATGCTCTATTACTAGTTCAACAGCCCCTCAGAAGCATGGGAGGGACAAAGCAGAAACAGTCAGGTGCCTGCCCCCACTCCTCCCCTCCAACCCCTACGTCCTGCCCTGAGGAAACAAATCCCTGCTCTGCAACCCTTCAGAGAGATGTGGCTGTTCAGTGAATGATACCCTTTCACATTTCAGAGCAGACCAGACATAAGCAGTGGCACTGTCTGAATTTTGTTTAAAGGGACCTGAAAAGCTGTGCTTGAACAGCCCGGCTCTGAAAGGAGCAGCCCCACTGAAGAAAGTGAAGAAATCCCGGCAGCAGTGGGATATGATGACTCAGTTCCTGCTACAAATGACCCGACCACACAAACGGACTGGGAACGGCTGTGCTGCAGCTTTGCTGCAGCTCCAAACCAGATTCTTCAGGGCCAGGAGAGAGTGAGCACAAAAGCACTTCAAGCAATGATTTACCTTGCCAGTTACCTTCAGCTCCAGGGCTCTTCCAAGATACAACTGTAGGAAGGGGAGAAAAATAATAAAAAAATAAAAATAATGCCCTTTCCTAGCAGATGACTCAGTGTGCTATTTTACTCCAAATGGTTTAATCAGCTTTGAAGTCCTACGTATGGATTCTCTTCAAAGACATGCTTTGAAGTAGATCCCTCTTTGAGGATTGACACAGCTGCACTTTCCTGCAACTCAATTCAGTGGGTGTCTCACAAGCACAGCATCAGCCAGGACATACAAAGCAAGGACAGCGTCCACAAACCAGAGTAACCACCAAGCATCCATTATAAAGTACCTCAGCCTTGTCACATCACACAGACAGGAGCAAAGTTAAAAGTAACAATCCCTGTAATCCCCTATTGGTTATCAATACTATACATATGCAAAGTCAATTTCAGGGGCTGAAATGCACGCTGCTGTTCAAAAATAACCTCTTCCTTCTGGTAATCATTTGTCTTTTGCTTTGATTAAAAGAATTCCTACCGATTGTAAAAAAGGGAGCTAACAGCTAAAGCATTCAGAAAACGCCATTCCTGGTAGGCTTGTATACAGCAAATGAATCGTTGTCGTTACAGGATCACAGCATTAGAACAAGAAGTCCCGCCACATGCAGGGACAGGATTGCAGCCCTTCCGAGAGACAGCCTGTACTTTATTACACAGACACGCTGGCCTGCTGCCACCCGAAGTGCAAATGTCTTGCTAAAAATACTTCAGGTTTGATTCCATTTTGACCTCAGGCTCTATACATCGCTATGGCAAGGGTTAGTGGTTGCAAAGGTACACTCACCACATTAATGTCACCACACCTAGAAAGTGAAAACCTGGTCCTCACCAAAGGGGGTATCCAAGGGCTCTTCCCCCTGCAATGGATATTTCTGACATGCATAGACATACAGACTGCTCTCTCAAATGCATTAGGATTGTCCCACACTCAGGAGCTGATCCACCTGCCCCCAAACATAAATAAAAAACAGACCCAACAAATGCACGGCACACCTATGACCTTGCTCAGAAAACACTCAGCTCCTACATGTTTCAGGAACCCTCAGGCTCTCCCCTCAGAGCCCACCTGCAGGTGTCAAGAGCCATCCCTGTGTTCACCACCCACATGACCCTCCTTCCCCATAAGGCTCCTGCGGGGTCCTCCAGGACAGGACCAAAACTGGGAATCCAGCAGAGTACTTCCCCCCTGTGCTTGGGCTTGGTTTAACTGTTGGGAGGCTGGCTCAGGAAGTGCGTAGTAACCAGGCAGCTGGTCCTCCCCGGCAGGGAGCAAAACAGATGCATAAAAATACATGTGTTTACACCTTTCGGTTCAGGCTTCCCTGCAAATGTGCAGATGAAGCACTTGAGCACTGGCACTAGCATCACACAGGAGCTTTACATGGAAACCACGCAGCAAAATGAACCACCTCTCCTCAAACATAATAGCAAATAAAGAAAAAACAAGCACTAACCAACCCACAGCTCACCCAGCTGTGCTAGCAACGAGTCTGCATGCTCTGTGCCCTGCTCTTCTCCACCGCTGCTCCAGCACCACATCCGAAGACATGCATGCTTCTACGCCGTCCTGCCAGCTGCCAGGCTCTGTCTCTCTCTATCCCAACACACACACAGAGGAAGAAGAGACTTAACCGGCAATAACGTGGAGAGGGGCTTGACTAGCAGCCAGTCGTGGCTAATGGATGAGACGGCAGGCTGCACTTCGGGACCAGCTCAGAGCTGGCAGAGACGCCTCGGTTTTGGTGAATCAAGGCTTCCTGACCTAAATGGCTTTGACTTTAATGGAGATATGCCAAGAGATGCCAGCTTAGAAGCTGAGCTGCTGACAACTCTATACTGAGGCGCTTTGTGCAGCAAACGGATCAGCTGCTCCACTTTTTTTTTCTTTTCTGTCTCTGTCAGCTCCTGGATTTTTGTTATGTTTGTTTTATTTTCAGAGGAGGCTGGGAACTGAAGAGGCGAAAAGTCAGCAGCCCTTTTTTCCCTACAGCAACAGTTTATTTAGGAACCAGAAGCAGCTTTACAAACTCTCACTAAACTGGTGTTCCAAGCACCTCATTAGCCAGAGCAAAGGCAGCAGCGTATCTCCAGAGCCTTGATAAAGTGATGGCACCTTCCTGGAGGGAATACCAAGGTGAACGGTGCAGCATAACATTTTAGAAATTACTAGGCTGTGTAATAACGAGGCAAATCCTCAGCTGTCAAATTGCCAGTAATATTAGAAATTTACCCCTGTGAATTCTGCCACTTCATCTTTACCTGGATTCAACACACACCCATGCCAGCACATTGTGGTCAGCAGCAGCTCAGCAACTGACAGATGCATCAGCCCATGTGCCAGCAAATGGGCTCCAGCACTTGTTTGTTTGCTCACCAGCTGCAGATGAATTTGATGCATTTGCTCTTCTAGGACAACAACCAATGCCATCCCTCTGAATAACCTTCCTTATCCTGGGCATATGGTTGGCAGCAAATATGAAGTACCATGTTCTGACTAACCTGTCTTTCCTAGGTCCCACAGTCATGAGCTGGGGCATGTCTGAAGGTGAAAAAACATCCACTCAGAAAAACAGGAATCTCAGCAGATTTCACATTAAATAAAAAATTCAACCGGGTCACAAAGTGAATCTTCAAAGTGGAAAAAAATTCTACCAGACCTCTGTCAGACAGACTAACAAAATGAATGTATAAAGGTTTCATGTTAGATTTCTAAGTATTGAGTCTTGTAACTACATTGAAAAATCAAATACAAGCTACTTTGGACAAAAATACCAGTGTGCAAACTGAAAATTATAATTGGCATGCAGAGTACTGACAAACTGGGAAGAAACTTACAAAAACAACCTGGAGAAAGGAGTCAAAACTGGGTTTGTCAACAAAGTTTATTGTCTTAAAGAAGGAATAAGCAGAGTGCCAACTAAGAAACTGCTGGAAATGACCCATACAGAAGAAAAATATCCACCATGGGAACTACTATAAGAGGCCCCAACAATTAAAAGTAACCTGGTACCCATGGGAATTTCAGGCTACATTCTTGTGAATTTATTCTGAGAATCACCAGATTGCTTTAGGGAGTTTGTTTTCTTCCCCTCTTGAATACATATGTGACTAAATTTGTGTTTGCATCTCTAGGGGAAAAAAATAACAGGACTTGCAGAATTTGCTGAGCACCAGCAGCTCTTTGAAGATGATGGCAGGTGGCAAATATTTAGCATTTTTGAGGATTAGGAGTTGCAATACAGATTTTTTTTATTTTCTCTCTGGATTTAGAAAAATCTTGGGCAATGCCCTGCCAACAGAGACCATACTTCCCAAGACAACAGGAAAAGGCACTTATGGCAGAAAAAGAAATGCCGTTAAGTTTTTTTGGTTTGTGGGTTGTTTTTTATTTTCTTCCTCTGACTCTAGCATACAAGCAGAGAGAGAATGGAAAGCACGCTGTAAAGTGTACAGTAAAAGAAAAGACTAAAAGAAGTCCAGTCTTTAAAGTCTGGAAGTATAAAGAACATCACAGAGGTAACTTCACACTTCATATTTAGTCATGCAGATGCTTTGTCTGTGGTACACATAGAAAAGATAACTCCTTTTCCCCTCAGGTATATCTTACTGTTTTGGAAACATATCCCCTTCATCCTACTCTCATTTGGATCACCAATTTGAATCAATTTGCAAATGATTACACCTAGTCCAGGCAATGCAAACTCAAGCTCAGTGTCTTGGTAGCAGCTTGCAAACAGTTTTCCTTACTGCCTCTAAAAGTAAGACTAAACTCCCAAATAGGAAGGTCGAGCCCTGCTCGTCTTAACGCAGCCCACTGGCACGAGGAGGGAGGAGTACAGCACCTGGGGCATGGGAGTGACAATGGGGACTGCATGCCTCTGCAAGGACAACACAGAGACAAGGGCACCAAACAGGGCCCAAATGCAACGTCCTTTCTGTCATTACAAAGCTTCATTATACTGGCAACCTGCGGCTCAGCGTGTTTCACGGTGCCCTGACACACAGCAAGGCTGTCACTCAGCTCTGGAACCTCACCTCAAACACTACCCCTCTTCCCCCTGTTCTCCCACCCCCTCCTGTGGAAATTTAAGGTTACTTCAGCTGCAGATTTTTTTTTTTTTCCCTGAAGGGATAATCACTACAGAATGACAGAATATTCTGAGTTGGAAGGGACACAAAAGGATCATCGACTCCAACTGTTAAGTGCGTGGCCAACACAGGGATCAAACCCCCAACTCTGGCATTATGAGCACCATGCTCTAACCAACTGAGCTTATCTCAGAGAACTGAAAGAGAATAAACTCCACCCTAAAGACACGAAGAGTCCCAAAGGAAGGCAAGCTGCACGCCGTTCTCCCCCAGCCATCCCTCCTCCACTGGCCAAGCACAAAGGGCACCTAAGCTATGCCAGAAAGGACTACTTGCAAAAGTAAGCCAGCCTGCTCTACAGGAAGACCCAGGGGCAGCTGACATCCCCCTATCCTAAGGAAGCACGGCAGGTGGCTGTCAAAGCAAGCAGGTCCATCATACAGCTCTAGCCAGGACTTACTGCGTTTAACCACGGCCAGCAGCTGACAAGGAGGACAGCAGGGATGAAATCTTCAGACACCCAGGAGCTCACAGGAGCTTGCAGCCTGCAAGCTTCTAATAATTTTTTTCCTCTTTTTTTTCAGTTCTGAAGGCATGTGACCGGCCCTCACATACCAGAGCTGACCCCTCCCAAAGCCAGCAATTTCCTAAGAGCGGAGAAGGATGTTACCCTCCCGCTTGTTCATTACGAGGCCAGGTTTCCTTGTCCTTATGCATCAAAACCTCAGTCCCTGTGTGAGTTACCCTCTGGAGAGGTGCAAAAGGGGCTGTGGTGCTCAGCTATCAGGAGGGCATGGCCACGGGGAGCCCCGGCTCCTCCTTTCCCACCTGGCACAGGGCTTTATTTCCAGGTGTAAAATCAGCAGCTCTTTGCTCTCAAGTCGGCCGTCCCCTTCTGCACTGGGCCAGGAAGAACTGCACGTGTTTCACACTGCTCCCCCATTAACTAGTGCTAGTACTTGGAAGCATGCTCACTCCCCAGCCACTTTTTATATCACCGAAATACTACGGCATCAGGCACTGCTGAGATTTTGGTTTCGGTTTTTGCTCGCTCGGGTTAGCAGCACCCTGACGGAAAAGGGCTGGGAGGGGGGGGGTCTCATGCTCCTTGCTGTCCCGCACAGCCACACTGCCCTGCTCTGCTCCCAAATGCCCCGCACCCCAAATCCCCCCGCTTCGCTTTGCACTTGCCAGTATCCACATGCCCCCCCAACCCTCCGGGAGGGGCTTCCCCCTCCGCTCTCCTCCAGGCGGGAGCGGGGGAGCCCCGGCCGGGCAAAGCGCACGGAGCGTTCCGGCGGCACCGCGCAGGGCCGGGCACTGCACGGCAGGGCGGAGGGCTTGCCTCCCCCCACCCTCCTCCTCCTCCTCCTCCTCCGGGAGGGCTGGAACAGTGCCGAGGGTGCCCCCGCTGCTCTGCAGCGCGAGGCAGGCACTACGCGGGAGGAACTGCAGCCCCAAGCACAACCGCAGGCTCACGGCACCGTAGGAAACGAGGGCTTCAGCAGCAGGCACACAGGTGCCACACACGCATCGCACAGGCAGCCTTGGGTAAACCTAAGTCTCGGATCGCTTCGGGCAACGCAACCGCACGTTCAAACTCCCTGAACTGCCAGGGCTCAGGAGGCTATTCCTGGTTCACCTGAGCATCACCATGACACACCGCCTTGACCTCTCCTCCACAAACCCCCCGCCGCCCCCAGCACGCCCACACTGCTTCTCACCCACGCACTCCTAACAGCGTGGTTCCCCACTAGCTCCAACAAAATAGTACTCACGACCTGCCAGTCACCACGCAAAATACGCGCCTGGTGCAATACAACGTGATATTAGAATAATGGAGGAGGAAGGGTGGTGTTGGCTATAAGATTATTGTTGGGAGGATTACTCTGTTGGGCTTACTCGTGGCTAGCCATACTGCTGCGGTGACACTCACCTACTGGCACCTACCTTAGGTGAGCCCTCAAGGCTTGTCCCTAACAAACCCACTGCCAAGAACACTCTTTTTTTTTCCTTCTTTTTCTTTTTTCTTTTTTAAATTAAGTGACGAAAAAAAGAATTTAAATATCTACTGCTGGTTTATCAGTATGGCTGCAGATCTAAACTAAAATGAATTCCAAATGAAATCCACATTAGGCAGGCACCTGATGTGCCTCATTTAAGCACACCTTTTCTTTGTGACAATTTTTGTCTTGATGAGCCAGTGTGGGCCTTCCTTGACAGCATCTTTTAGATACTAGATGCTGCAGCTACAGGGTAACAGAATCAGGACCTGAATATCCTGCTTGTTCTCCACTGTCCAGTTTTATGTCAGTCTTTGGTTTTGGTGTAAGTAAGGAGCTGCAGGTCTCAGGACTGACCTCAGTTTCTGGCTCCATACAGGTTATTGCAGATTAGCAGTCACTGCCTATTGGCAGGCACCATGCATGCATAAGATTTAAACACCTTTTTTACTATATGATTGAGGGAAAAATATTTTAAACTGCTAAGTTCTTCTGCCAGTTGTTTTAAGAGCAAACTGTACCTTAATCCATAAAGTTAGCAAAACTACTTCTGCTCAAAGGACTTCCTTCATTTTAGCAGAAAAGAAATAAAACAGATAAAAGATCTCCCACCCTTACTCCCCAGAAACCTTGAACTAGACTAGTCCTACCTAAGGGAATAGTCCAAGAATTCTTAGATAACATCCTGTCCCTGGAAGATGGAGACCAGAGGCATCTTTGTCACTCACAAGGTCCTTCACCACTTTGTAGGTGAGTTGCACCCTCAGCACTCTGCTTCTAACTCAACCTCCCACTTTGTCTGTGGCTGCCTTTCACTGTCCCCACTCTCTCTGACAGCACAGTATGAGAAAAGTTTGCACAGAGTGATTTTCTACAGTTGTACAGTATTTTCTGACCACTTAGCCTAGTTTTTGCTTCTCACATGACTTCTTCTTTTAATAGGTTTTCTCATCTCCCCCTTTACCTAAACAGAAATTATTATCTTTTTTGCAATGTTTGCTCCTCTTTCAGTAAGTAAGTGCACAAATGAAAGAAGCAGCTAACCTGTGAATGTGGCGGGAGCAAAATCCCACCCCAGCTGAAGTAATGTTCAAAACTCCCACTGGCCTCAAGAGAGGAAAAGCTATGCCCAGAGACACATCTTGAACATCCATATTACAAACTGCATTTGGACAACTCATTTGTGTACACAAAGTGTTACCGCTGCTAAAGTTGCTGCCAATAAATTCAGGTAGGAACTGGGGCTGAACAAGGCTCATTTGTAACCAGTAACTAACTCCTCCAGGGACAGGTCCCAGAGATGTGATAATACCAGACAGACTTTTATCAACACATCAGCATTGCCTAATAAATCTTCATAATGTAAATTTGCACTTTTCTTATGAATGGCAGGTTTAGATGGCTCATTTGTCTCCTGCAGTCACCCTGGAAATTATTCTCTGTAGAAAACTTGCAGGGTTAAAAGAGGCAAAGTTACACTCTGTGACAGCACACTGAAGTAAACAGAGACTGGGGAAAAATCAGCAGGCACACAGAAAGCTCACACACTTTTACCTTTCCAGATGAGGGACTTCTGTGACATCTCCTTTGAAGAGTGTTTCGCTTGCATCCCTTAAGCCATTGGCGACGCCTTCACCACATCCCTTCACCTCCCTGTCAAGGACATCTGTCTGCCCCAAGGCTGATGTCCTATCTAAAAACTGTCCACCCTCCTTCATGCGCTGCTGGATCATGGGAGTGAGTGGCATCTCAAAGCTGAAGTAGCTATCGGGCTCCGAGTACAATGTCTCCAGCGATTCCGCACTGTAGTACAAAGATGCATTGTCTAGGATGTTTTCAAACTGTGAGCTGTACAGATCAGTGGAGACGTCAGAGTGCCTCTGCCCAAGGAAATCTTCATATCCTCCTGTGGCTGCTTCCCCCTCCTCCACCATCCTGCAAATTAACCAGAAACAGCTCAGTTCAGCTTGGGGGCAAGGTTTAGACTTTGGGCAAACCTTCTCACCTTCCACCTTTCTGAGCACAAAGGTCAAAGCAGCTTTGCGCAGGAGAGGGCACTGCAGGTAAAATGCTGGTTTCTCCTTGCACCACCTCTCTTTATGACTCGCATCATCTCCCTCTCTGGGGACATAGAAACAATTTTCTGGGTAAAAGAAGAGGGCTGGGAGACAGCCTAATATTGTCTTACAGATAACATCAGCTGCTTATGTGCACAGGAGAAAAGCACAACGTGTAAGATCTATCCTAGCACCAGTGCTGTGCCATGGGGCTGCACATGTTGGAGATGTGTATCCGGATGAAGCCTCTGCCCCTGAAGGATAATTTGCTAACTCTGCAGTCCTAGGACTGGGGTCTTCAGCAAAAAGCTGAAGGAAATCACTTCAAAATGAAAAGGGAAGCAAGTGCAATTATAAATACGGAGCTTGAAGAACCAGATTTGAAAGGAGAAGACTCAGCCTGCTTGCTGATACACAGGGAAAGGTATAGCATCCCCCTGCAGAGTTTTCTTCTCTCTTCTGCACCAAATACTGTGGGGCCCCTCAACATGCCAGAGGTTAGGGTAGCCAGCCCAAGTAATCCCATGCACTTGCCAAAGCAAAACTCCACAGATCCAGAGGTGCAGAGGCAGGAGAGCCTCCCTTGTAGAGATCTGTTGTCTCAGCAGCAAACACCTCTCCAGGTCAGAGTGGGCATGGTTTGCTCAGAATGCCCCAGTGGAACCCTTTGCTTTGTCAGAAATGTGCATCAGAAAAGAAAAGCAAGCAAATCAGGATGCAAAGCAGCACACCATTCTTCCAATACGTATTGCTAAAATTATATAAACATAGATGATAGATAGATAGATAGATAGATAGATAGATAGATAGATAGATAGATAGATAATATAGAAAGGACATCACAGCATATCACAGCATTTATCCTCTTATGATCTACAAGGCCCTGGATAAAATGTCTTTATTATCCGACCTTTCAGAGGTTCTCATACTGTTCTTGTACAAACTCTGTCTGAAACCAGAAAATCTGTTCAGGTGCATATGGCCAGGCCTGCATGCCAACTGTATTTAATTACATGACATGTCCAGATCCCAACTACACCTGCAACAGATGCTTCATCACACAGACACCACTGTGCAAACAGCAAGACTTCTGATATTTACGTTTCAAAACCTGAGATGGACTGCAAACTTCAGTAAGATGGTGTGGAGTGGCTTCAGTACCAACTTCAGGCACTAGCCAAGCACCAGCTACAAACCACTACTGTTGACACCCCACCACAGGCAGCAGACATATATTTGCTATTTCTCATTAGCTCCTAAGGACGTAGGCACAAGCCACATGCCTAGACAAGAGAAACCCCGCCTGACCCCTTCTCCCCACTTAGCACCATCTCACCTGGCCTGGCCTCTTGCAAGCACAGCCATCTCCTCCTCACCACAGTTCTTCCTGTCCTTCACAGAAACTTCATCCTTCCTGCTTTCATCGAGCACTGCTAGAGGAGTGGCTCCAGAGGCAGAGGGTCCCAGCCTTGGGTCCTCACAGACCTCACTCCACGCACTGTCTGGCGAGGAAAGCAAGCCTGGGGAGACCATTGGTGACACAGGGTGGCTGGATGTTTTGAGGAACGCCTTCCTCTCCACAGACACAGAGTCCAGCAGTGAGTGCTTCTTTCTTCTCTGCTCCTCAGCTTTTTGCAGCCATAAAATCTCCACACCTTGAAATTCTACATGTTTACTCACAGCTGCCTCTTTAGCAAGCCTCCTCTCAGGACCTGTTTGCATTTTGCCTTGACTGTACTCTGAAAACTCCTCAAAACGTGTCCCCCTCTCCACTCTGCTGACTGCTTCCAGGTTTGTCGCAGATGGTCTGTGACAGCTCGGTTCCTGAGCTGTGTGGACCTCCTCTGCTTTATTACTTACGGCTTGCGAGGACTCGGACTGCTTTTCTCCAGCCCCTATTGAAGCCAGATCTTTCTCTATGATCAAATGCTTTTTTCCCTCAGCTGTTCGTTCAGATGGAAGAAGCATGTCCGAGAGTTTTTCTTGGCCTGCTGGAACTGGTTCTCTGGCTGCCTGCACATTTTGGCTGCCAGTAACACTCTTTTTTTCCATTTGCGTCTCTGAATCGAGAGAAGTATTTGCTCTCTCTTGCACCTTTGTTGCTTCTAGCCGTCGAGAGATTTTCATAATCTCTGGCAAATTACCCGCAGGTTGCAAACCCTCTTCTGGGGTGTGAAGCTGCACTGCCCCTGCATCAGGCCTCAAGTTATCTGCAGGAGCTGCACACTGAGGTATGGGCCTGATGCAGCGGTGACTG
Organism: Struthidea cinerea; assembly: GCA_013397865.1. NCBI lineage: Eukaryota > Metazoa > Chordata > Aves > Passeriformes > Corcoracidae > Struthidea > Struthidea cinerea. The sequence goes on from VZTI01004291.1 coordinate 230,115, forward strand.
TCCCGTCCTTCCGGACTGCGTGTTACAGGCTCAGCCTGGTACGCCGATGGAGCCGCTGGCACTTGTCTGCTTGACTCTACAGTGCCGTACTCTGGGAATTCATTGATGATGGTATGAGGAGGCAAACTGCTGCTTCCACGGCCACTACCTGCAAAGAAGAAAGAAAGAGACCCTGGAGTTAGCTACCGCATGCACAAAGCGAAAAGCCTGACCTCCCTCCTCAGCCCACTCCTAACAGAGTAAAAACGCTCTCCCCTGCAGGGAAAATATTGTTCAGTTTAACTCACTTCTGCACGCTCTCACACTGGAGTTATCCAGAGCTGGTCCTTTTACATGGAAGTTTTTGGGCAGCCCTACTTTGGGAGTGTGCACTACAGAGGAAGGAATGCCAGAAATGTCTGCTACACTTCAGAAAAGGTCCCAGCGGCCCACAAACAGTCTGAAGCCACAGGCCAGGCACACAGGCCTAAGAAAGCAGAGATTCATATGTCTGACATCCACTCACAGCATGCACCACACATGACGGTTTTACGTTTTTAAGTAATTTGCACTTGTAAAGGTGAAACACTGGGAAGGTAATCAGCCACACCCCTGATGTTCTACAGCCTTGACAAAGCTAATTAGCTAAATTACAAAGCAATTAATGAGCAATTCAACTTTCTGCCAGCACTACCCTCTTCTTTTAACAACTCAGGTAGCTGAAGGTCATGTTGCATCGATGGATGCATACCAAGCAATTCACATTTTCTACTGCAGCAAATACATTGCTGCAGAAAAACCTTGCTACCCCTCCCTTCCTTGTGCTGCTTTTCCAACTGATGTAAACAAAGCAGGAGCAAAAACGGATGATCCCATTTTCCAAGCGCCAAGCACCCAGTGGCTCCCATTGTTGTGAGGTAACAGAGAACCATCTGTCTGGAGGGACCTCAGGGATCACATAATGACAGATAATTGGCCACCTTATATCACAGCCCGAGGAGGAACTGAGCTTTTGGGGGAAAAAAAACCCAAAACAACAACAAAAAACCAACCAAGAGCAGTTGCATTTGTCCCACTCGTTTCGAAAAAAAACCTGGCCTGGAGCATAAAAGTGTTTTAAATCAAACTGTACAGTGGCCAGACCCAAACACCTACGCTGAAAAGCACCAGGAGTGACAGCTCGGAAACCAGACACCAGACACCAACTTGCACTTGGATGCTTTGGTCCCAAGGTTCGTCTCTAGGTGCTACCTTGCAAACTGATCCCCACCGCTGCTCCGAGCAGGCTGGCCACAAGTCTGTTTCTGAGGCAGAAGCCATGCAGCTGTGGTTAATGACAGGCTGAGTTCAAGGTGAAAGAGAGGATAATCTAACACAAGTTCAGAACTGCATTAATGTGACTACCTATGTGCAAGTGGCTTGTTAAGGTAAGCAGAAGCTCACGCCTGCCAGTATATATCCCAGTATATCTAGCCACAGGGGAAATATCGCACACTGGGTGTGGTGCAGGATCAAAGTGGCAGTCTTGGACTCTGCCAAGCCTCAGAATCTTCCCCAGCAGGATCTCCAAACGTCTCTATGCCATTGACTTAATTACTATATAACAAAAATTCAGCTTCAACCAGACAACTTGGCTGCTGTTGAGGACAGTGACTGGACAAAGCAGGGAATTTTTCTCTGCTGCAAGGTCCAAGTGAGCTGTAAGGAGCAAGGATGCCCTATCCACAAGTTGCATCACCAGCCCATCTTCATGTCAGGGTTTCCAACATACAGGTGTGGGGGAACCCACAGTGCTTTTCCTAAGTGTCTAAGCAACAGATAAACAGTCCCCTTTGCACACACTCAGCCACACAGTGTTTGGGTGCATCTCAAGCCCACCCTTTTCATGGCACAGGCACTAGCCTGCCACTGCAGGACACTTCTGCCCAGACAGACTCACGTATGACTATGATGCTCTGCGGTTACAGCGTCCCTACACCTGCACCAGAACAACCCCAAACAAGCAACCCCAAGCTGCTTTCTCATCCCACAACCCTGTTCTGCTCTAGTGTAGAAGCTTTAGTGCTTGCTGCTCTCTCAGCATGGTCTAGAGGTGGGATTTCTTAGGAGAGGACTGATAGGGAGCCTGTCACTACAGATGCTAGCATAAACCCTTCTGGGTGGACACATCCATCTCCAGCAAAGCTCAGTGTGTGCCCTCAGCACTATGGGACAATGCTTGGCCAGGCCACTGCCTGAGCCACACTCTCTGGCTGCCCTGCCTGAAGAAAGGCAATACAGAGTGCCCCAAGAGCTGGGACCCCTGTGCCTCACTCACATCCCGCCTTGTTGGAAGGAAGCCTGGAGTGCTGGCCCCCGGCCTCCTGTGCAGCTGGGAGGCAGCCAATGTGCTCCGGAGGCCAAGCCCTAACAAGGCACCGCACACAGACCCTGCCAAGGGGCCAGGCTTGTCTCTGCTAATTGCTATCTTAGCTTCTGAACCAACATGAGGGAAACAGAGGGGGCCTTATTTCTCATGGTGAATGCTAAATACACTGCTGTGCATCCCCATCTGCCACCGACAGCCACTGCTGACGGCAGAAATAAATCCTCAGCGAGTTTCTGATTTACTTCTCCTCCTGAACTTCATCCCAAGCAAACTTTACCCTCTGGCAAGCCCAGAAGAGGTACACATACAGAGCACATACTTGCACATGCAGGCACAGAGAGATGTCCAAGGGGAGGGAGAGTGCTTACAGGTACTCCCCTCTGCCACACCTGCAAGCTGTGTTCCATGTGGGCAAGAGAGTAGCACTATCACAGTAGAAATGTACGGCCTTTTCTACAGTGAGATGTCAGCAGCCCTGCTCTGGATGGATTGCTGCTGTTGCTGCCACCGTATGCAAGCATAAGTCAGTGGGATTCTTCCCTCATGCAGGAGGAATACTGCCTAATTCTCTGTCTGATTGAGAAAAAAAATCATATATGGCATCAAAGCAGTGTTCTGTTGCCATTACGTTAGGTACCACCATGCATATGACTGCCAACATCTCTATTTCATGAGGTAAACCACAACCAATCCACCAACCCCCCCCC